>JANAVB010014797.1:12998808-13286308 GCA_029216955.1 Iris pallida
CTTGAGTCCAAGACTCAGACTTTATCATCTCGTATTTCTTCCATTAACTTTCTATGTTCTCACATTTCATACTTCGTTTCAATGTTCAATGGTATCATGTCTCAACTCAATGTTCGTCAACCGAACGACCCGAAGGTCCTGAACACCTTTCGAGACATCATGTCATATCTGACAGTTCCGTCACCTACATGCCACAACTGTTCTCTTCGTAACGAAGCCATCTTTTATGATTCTTGTGCATGTAGGCACGCTTTGACACGATTGTTCTTATTTCTTCGAGTCGTGCATGCGATGTACACCTCGATACCATAATTCCATGTTCTTAGTCTTAATGTATAATGTTCGTGGCTTGCACGCTAGGGCGCTCACCTTCAAAATCTTTCAATGTGCTAGCCTTTCTAACTCGTGTACGAAGGCACGGAATGGCTCGTGCACGAAGGCACTCGCCGAATACAGTTATCCCATATTCTTGCGGCTTGCGTACCGAGGCGCTCGTCTTTGCGATATCCAATGTTCCATAGAGACTCGTGCATTTGATACACGTTTTATTTCAATTGTTCTAACTAGTGTTCGACACACCCTATGATTTATATATCTTCCGATCGGACCACGCCCGTGGCGTCGATATGTTAACTTAGCATACAATGATACATTCTTACTTAGGCATGAAAGAGTAAAAAGAAGAGTCAGTCCTCCCACCTTAAATCGATACGCCTTGTTGTTTGCCGAGTCGATGCGACTCGATTTCATATCTTTGTTGCACGGCCAAATCTTCTGACTTAGTCATTCGAGCACTTCTTGTTTTATTGAACTACTCGATCGATTCTGGCCTACCGTGCCCAAGTTCCAGCCTATTGCGAGGCGGTAATTTGGGTTTTACGGAACCTGTTGCGAATGTGGCAAAATATCGACCTCTAATATTTCAGCTTAAATGGATAGTCTGCACATGAAACCAAATAAAATCAATACTTGCATCGATTCAGACTTGCGCCTTGGTCAATTCGATTTCTTAGAATCTTCGAGCCGACTCAATGCACTTATCCTTCGGGGCAATACAGCACTTTGTATCGATTCAACTCGATGCATTCTTTGGGACAATGTAACTCTTTGCATCGACTTAGTTTGGTACATTGCTCGGGACAACGTAACTCTCGTATCGATTTGCATCGATACATTACATTTGGTCAACGCGACTCTTTGAGTCAACGTCTCAGCGTAATGTATAATGTCCCAGAACCAGAATACTGGAGAGCGGGGGCATACATAGCCAGCTACGTATAATGAAATGGAATCCACCCTACTATACGGTCACGGCTGTCTAGATATATGAGGGTTTAACTACAATCTAACAGTCTCCTATGGTCAATAACAAGCCTAATTGTCTCAATCTCAATGCAAGCAAGTAAAGTTACAAGATATAAGATCACTAAATATATAATAGTAAGGCATCCCAAATATTACATATCCAGCTTATCATGAAGCTAGTCGTTACAAAATGTGAGGACTAGCAAGAGTTTAGTCATACATGATCAACCCTAGGATCTGTCAATCATGTTACAGCCCGTAGGCAGACAATAATAAGGTATGCAATACGAGCTAACAGGTGCTCGCCGGCTAAACGCCTCAAAATAAATTTTTTTACAGTAGAGTGGGAGAGCAAAAATAAACCCACTCATTGCCCTGGTTACGCCTGGTGTTCACCATCGGGCTGGAAGGTCGGTAGATCCTCTGAGGTTGCTCCGAAATCTGGCCACACAAAACCAGCTGGGTCAGATCCCAGAAAGAGCAAGTGCCACAAAGGAGGCTTCACTTAAGAACTAAAACCAGCACATCAGAAATATATATTTTAAAGCAGTTAAAAGAAACTTGAAGTAAAAGAATAATAATAGTCATAATGGAGTACGAGAGAATCATTCAAGTAGCCAGGTCATAACCCTTAAACCAAACAAGGACCGGAGTTTTAACCCTTCACCTGAATAGAACTCCGTCTCCAATCCTGTTGGTAAGGTAAAACATTACAAGCATGACGTGGGGTGCAATAAGACAATAAACGAAGAGAGGACTTAGAACTGCTCCGGAAGCCAGGTTACAACCCTTAAACCAAACAAGGACCGGGATTGTAACCCTTCGCCTGAACAGAACTTAGCCTCTGATCTTTATTGTTAAAAGTGACAATCATGCGATCAAGCCTGCAATAATCGAGCACTGAAACTACATCATACAATCGTTCCCGGCCAATTAGTGACTACGGCTTTCTACATTAGCTAACTAGGGTTATCACAACATGCAGTGAGATATTCCTCCAGCCACAAGTCCTGCAGCTAATCCAGGTTATCCAGACGACTTGGGTTCATTAAGCAGTACATCATTCTTTCCATATATCAGTGAGTTTGGACTTGTGCCCTACTCGTCGGCATGCTGCAAGTCCCACAATGGTGGCCGGGATAACGGGATCGCCTGTAGCTGGGGAAATCTCTCATGACTACTGAATTATTCTAGTTATTAGCCTTAGCCATTTACAGCAGGTACCCCTGACCGTGGTACTCAGGGATCCCCATCCTAGACATGATGCAAACATTACCAGTTCAATTGTACAAACACAATCACCCACGGTGTCCAGGCCATCCAATCTTGTCATATCATATTAGCCGTCGCAACAGCCTTCAATATATGTATATATATAAATATATATATATATATATATATATATATATATATATATACACATCATGTTCACTGTCAGGAGTGCGCCACGTCGGGCCATCATCATGTCATGTCAATTATCAAAAGAGCACCACAACGGGTCACCATCGTGTCAGGGAACACACTTAAATTTAATATGGCACGAGCAGACGTGCAACTGAATTTGGCCATATACGGCCAATAATTAAGCATTCAAGTAATTAAATTAAAGGGGCCATGCGGCCAACTAATGCATATGCGGCTCGAGCAAGCTGTATGCAGATGCAGGCAAGGAATTAATGGCCAAGCAAAATGGCCATTAATTAATAATTTAAACATTGGCCATACATATTGCACGTTGCATGTGCGGCCAAGCTAAATGGCCATATGCGGCTAAACACAAAATGTGCTTATGCGGCCTGAGCACAAAAGTGCTTATGCGGCCAAAATGGGTTATGCGGCTCACTTTGATATTAAATATAACATGCAGGCTTGCATTATAATATAATACATTAATGCATGCATTACTTATAATGCATTATAATGCATTCAATATGCATGGATTAGCATGCAGCTGGCATTATGGATTATAATGCATTGTAATGCATTAATGCATGGAGCATTATTATAGTGCATTGTAATGCATTAATGCATGGAGCATTATTATAGTGCATTGTAATACATTAATTAATGTGCCGTGCGGAGCGGGGCATTACAGCAAGCCACAGCACCGATCTATCGCCTTCTCGGTGGTTAACACCCCGTATGGTCACCGAAGTCCTCGAGCTCGTGGCAGTTCTCCACGAATTCGACTGCTTCGCTCCATTCCCCGTGCTCCAGCGTAGGGCAGAGCATTCAGTTAAATCGATTTAAGCCGGACCAAATTTACGTAAACCGAATAAACAGATTTCAAAATAAACTGAACCGAAACCGAACCGATTATAAGAACAACCGATTTAAAACGAACCGATTAATTTTAACGGTTTAATCGTTATTCGGCTTAATCAGTTGGACCATTTTTTAACTGGGCCGACCATTTGGGCCCCATTTGCTAATGGACCTGGAATGAACAATTGTGCTTATACTTCAAAAGAAAACATACACAGATGGTTAGTAGCTTGATTAATATACAGAAAATATGACAGATTAAAATTTACAGATAAAATCAACCATACACAGATGGCCAGTAGCTTTATTAAAATTCACAGATAAAATCAACCCAAGAAATTGAAGAAAACATGACAAAGAACATTTACAAATTGAGATAAAAATACTTTCTTCCAAGAAAATATTACAAAGAACAATACATATGGCCAGTAGCTTGATTAAGATGCAGACAATACGCATACAAATGATAAGGAATTAATAATTGCAACAATAATTTGATATGTAGACAACACATGATGTTATAAAGAAGGAAGAAATAATTACAACAATAGTTACAACAATAGATATGTGGCTAGTAGCTTTCTTCCTTTGACCAACATCACAAATAATGTAGTCTTGATGACAAAGAAGTTGAGCTCCAAGAACAATGCTATACTGAAGCACGGGAGATCAATCATGTAGCTTTGGTGCATAACAAGTAAACAACAAACTCACATCTCTGCCAAAAACACCAAGATGACAGACAGTTAGTAATTGTATAAGCTAATCATTATAAATCGTGAATAAAATCCTACATGTGCAAATCATGGATGGTGAGACCTAGTTCCCTTAATTTTCTTTAATTAGTTCAGCAAAAAACTCTTATTTTTTTTATTAAACTAAGTCGGAATCTAAGTAGTAGTAGTTAATTACTTTCAAATGTGTATTGTAATTTGCACTCCTATGTAGTAGTAGTAGTTAATTACTTTCAAATGTGTATTGTAATTTGCACTCCTATGTGTGTGACCTGTCAATATTGTACAGATAGTTTTGACCATTTACATAATTGCATCAACTACATCATATATATTTAGCAATAGAAAATTGATTAAATTTAGTGTTGTTTTAGAAAACTGGACTTATTAAGGTTTGGACAGTCTTTTGCACTGTATATATGACAACACATGATGTTATAGACCAAAGTGCAGAAGATGATGCTCAATTGCTCAATACAAGATGCTATAGACCAAAGTGCAGACTTATAATGAACTTAGAAAAAAAAACATATATATAATACCTTAGAGATTGTTAAGAGAAGTCATCCTCCAACTCATCATCATGCTGCTGAAGTACACGATAGAAGTTCTTCATCCATGTAGTTACAATGAAAAAAATATATAAGCCATATTATCATGTACTTGCAATAAAAATAAGACATGAAAGATGTTAAAAAATTTATACCATGTACTTCACACAAAACTTACCAACATCTCACAGTTTTTAGGACTCCAATTTGGAACAAGAGATGACCCAAATCCTGCATGATGGAACAAGAGAAAATATTGTTTAAAGTTTTTGAAGGCTCAGATTGGCAAGTTGTGCATCAATAAATGCAATGTAGTATATGTTCACTACTTACTATTGCCATCTCATCATTGCCATCTCTTCATAGTTTTTAGTAACTTATCCCATAAAATAAGTACAGTATAGTAAAGATTGTAGAATGTCTACTTATCTCATAAAATAAGTATAGTGCAGAATCCAGATTCAAAATCCAGAGCAGTGCGTAATCCAGATTCAGAACCCAGATTTATCTCATAATCCAAACATTTAATTGTAAAATACTAGCTATTAAGGCATTGCAGCATTTGTGCAAACTGGCACTGCAAGCGATCATGCAAAATATAAACTGACAATTGAAAGATGAAAATCAAAATATTGCCTAGAGCGATTGCTGGTGCTGCAACTATAAGAATAAATAAACCAAGAATGGGCCAACAATCCAAAGATCCAAGCCACAAATAACTGCAAAACAGAATTGAAAAATAACATTAGAAGATATATGCAAGTTACTTTCAGGAAAATCAAGGCTCCATATAAAAAAAATAGACAAAATGACCAATGTTACAACATCAGCAAGAAAAAAACAAAAAAAATTTGATTATGGATAAACAACAAAAGTATTGCATCTACGAACTACAAAATTTTGGTGCTAAATGAGTATATTTTATGTTGGTAAGTGTTGCTTGCATCTACTGCACTTCGTAAATTGTAGAATAAATAATTAATATGAAACTACATTAATATAATCAATTTCCTACATCTACTGCAAAAGTGATGACATAAGTATTAACTAAGTATTTATATAATCAAAAGAATTGGTATGAAACTACTGTAAAATAATCAATTTCCTATATCTCTGCCTAAAGTTAAGATTTTTAATTATAGTCTACTGTTTAATTTGGACAATAATTATTAATCTATATTCCATATTTGCTCATGAACCCAGCCTACACATAGAGTTTACCGAGTATACTGATTTGTAAGACAAGAATCAAAGCCTGCAAGACGAAAATAACGGATACCACCTTGACACAAGTTCAATGTCCTCTCCATGTTTTTGAGACTTTGAAAACTAAATGATGTTCAAGAAAAGGCAAAAAAAATGATTCCAAATATACCTTGATTAATCAATGTTGCAAGAGGTTAGCCACATATTTAGAAACTCAAATATATTAGAGTAAGAGATTTGCCTGCATATTCAAAAAAAAAAGTAAGAAGTGAGAAATCAGTGCCTAAAAATGTTAAGTAAAAAAACATAAATTAAAATTAAAAAAACTACTTATAAATAACTAATGATGCTGTTTGATACAGATCTGCGCTTGAGATCTCAACAAAACCCTAAAATCCAAAGAGATGTCAGATTTGGACTACGACTTCTGATCTGCACTTGAGACAATGAGATCTCAACAAAAACCTAGAATCAAAAGAGAGGGTTTCAAACATGGACGTGATTTTCTCTGAGTTAGAGGATGAGAGAAGAGAGAGAGATGAGAAGAATAAGAATTAAGGCTTTTGATTATCTCAGAAGAAGTGAAGGAGAGATTCAGAAAATCTCTCCGATCTCACTCAAAGTCAAGAGAGAGAAAGATAGAGAGAGAGAAAGATAGGACGAAAGAAGCGGATGCGTGCGGCTAGGGCTCCAGAGATATTTGTGAATAAGGAGAGAGAATGTTTTAGTGTTAGTTTGTGATATATAGTAGTAAGGGACTAAGGGTATTATAGTAATTTTATATTTCTAATTCGGTTTTCGGTTTTGGACCGAAATCGAAGTCCAAAATCGAACCCAAAACTGATTAAGGGTTTTGGATATTTGCTGATCCGAAATCGACCCGAATTACTTTTTAAGCGAACCGAAATCCTTATTCGGTTCGGTTCGATTTGTTTTTCGGCCAAAAATCGAATAGTGCTCAGTCCTACTCCAGCTGGCGAACTGCCTCTGACCTCCATAGGGACCTTCTTGCTGAATCAAACTCTTGCATCTCTGTTGTCGTCCGATCCTCCTTTAGAGTTGTCCTCTTTGTCTCTGCCCACCCGTGGAGCCGATCGCCGCTGCTACACCGCCATGGACGTGCCGACGAGCCCAACGACCTGGAGACTCGGATCTGTCGCATTCCTCCCTCTGCTCGTCCCTCGATCTCCACCGCACGAGCTTCCACCCGTCGACCTGAGCTGCTCGAGCCGCAATTGACTACCTCATTTCCAGATCCGGCACCTCGATCTCCGCTCTTTTTCACTGTCATGACCTGCACCCGGATTTAGGGGTACGAGTACGTGTGGCATGCCCAGCCTACGTCACAACATTGGTGGTAGAACATTGTCTAGGTCAACTCTATCTATCCATATCTCACAACATAACATGTCAATGATATCTCAACTTCGAGTGGAGGACAAGATAATTAAAGCAACACAATACTCAATCACATATCTAAAGCACGATAAGGTATCAAATAAGTCTAACATAACCACGTAGTTTGAACAGCAATAATATCCAAGAACAACAATAATATCCAACATCCAAGTCTCAAATATAAGCCAAAAATAAATCCGATACCAGAATGCTACTGAAAACTAACTAGGATAACTAGTGATTCCGGCTAGACCTTCCGGCAGTCACTCCTGAACTATTGGTCCAAGGCCGTACCCTCAACCTCATGTGGTCCGTAATATGTCAGACACCAATCCTCCAAGTCCTCTAAAAAATAATATTCAGTCAGGATTGGAGCAAAGCACACCTCTAACAACAGTTTCAATTAAATGATAAAGACTATAAAATAGGTATAGTAAGTAATACATAATGAGCATGAAAGACTGAATCCAAAAAATAAAATAGAGCAACAATTAAATAAAGATAATAAAAAATAAGCATAGTGAATTAAGAGAGTGTGGCAATAAGGAAAGTAAACAAAAGGGAACTAAACTAAGATAGATATGATGTGTCCAGTAGGTATAATGTAAACCAACAAGAATGTAACTAATCTAGTATGTTTTAAAATACCACTTTCAACATCTAAACGGTTAGGGATAATAGGCTCATCGCACGTGAGGTGTGCGACTGCTATCTTTCCAGATTAGACCAGTGGGTGGTTCCATATTTTAGAAATGTTTAAATGTCTACTCAAGTATTTCTCCGCCCGACTAGCATAAATGAATCCAAGTCCCGACATGCGAATCAAGTACAAGGCCAGCTAGATAAAGTAAGTGATGTCAGTAGTGAGTCCTGATGTAGAGGCCATACAAGTATGACACACGTGTTGCATAAGAGTGAATCCACAAAATACTAATCTGTGTCTCCATTGTGTCAAGAATCAAGTAATATAATACTATAGACCAGAATAATAGCTATTATCAAATAATAGAAACTATCAGAGAATGTACTCGCCTGAAATACGGTGTAAAGTATCAATAGTATCCGTAATAGTGCCTCGAAGACCTAAATATGAAATATCAAGGTCAATTGGTATTTTAGAATCATAAATATGCTATATTAGCTTGATATTAGATCTCTAAGTCATTTCTAAGTCAAAATAGGTCAACTAGGTCAATACCTTGCGAAACTAGGTCAAACTAGTCTTTACCTAGGCTTATATGTCCTTACCTTGCCGTACCAAGGTATCATAACTAATACTAGGCCATACTAGGTCATACCTCTATGTAACTACCTATAATATACATACATAGGCTTTATTATGCAATACCATAACCATTATTCCATTACCTATATACATTACCAATGTATCCCTTTACCTATCCTACATTACATAGATATCTCCTATACCTATGTGTCCCCCTAACCCATAACTACACATATCCTATACACATGTACCTAAAACTAATATTCATAACCCATTATTATACCCAACATACCAATCCTATATCACATAGCTGTTTACCCATTGCTTATGTTTTTTCTTCCTAAACTAATTACCCACACATTTGCCTACATTACCTACATACTCACCCCACACCCACACACAAACCTACATACACAAACTGCTGCCTCATGCTACTGCATGCTACTGCTGCTACTAATGCTACTGCATGCTGCTGCTGCTACTATTGCTACTGCTTGCTGCCTTCCCTCTTATTGCTGAACATAGACACCAAGTTACCTAACACACACCCAACCATAAATTCTCTCTAATATAACTAGCAGGGTAACTCATGTGCACTCCTTCGCACTAACATATATTAGCCTATATAGAGTCTATCATTCCTTTCCTTACCCATTCCTTTCTATACCCAGGTTTTCCTTGTTCTATATATCTTATATACAAATATCTATGTAGGAATATGCCCAGAGCTCACTGCTAGTTAGACCTCCCATTAAATTCTCCTATATTGTGTATCTAGTGTGCATATTAAATCCTACAAAATCTGATGCATCTATTACATGTAGGCTGCACACATATGCATACTCCCTCCTGTTACCTATTGAACTTTCTGTCTGTGCCTATCTACATCTACTACAGAATTTGCATTTCAGTCTTGCAGATTTCCTGTCAAAACACATACTCTCATAAACTCTAGTATCACAAATGAACTACAGTAGCTTCATGTTACTTAACTCAGACTACAATCATCTAGTCATTTGCAAGCCTTATTATTGCTCGGTTAGACACACACATGTATTTACTATATTACTGCTACACCTAGACATTACACATATCGAAACTGAAAATATTTGCAGACTAACACACAGGTGATCCTTTCCCTGCACATATCCATGTCCCTTCTTAGACTGTTATACCTGGACTACAACTACTGCCCCTTACTTGTTACTACTACTACTGATGTTGCCTAATAGTAATATTTTTGCTATTGTTGCATTCCTTAGCAGCATGTACAAATCTGCGTAGAGTTGCTGCCCTCTCTCCCATGACCCCTACCCAACACCTATCCTCTTTTGTACCCTCTAATTTGGTATCAACATGGCTATATCAAAGTATATAGATATTTATATTAATATGGCACACACATATTACACAAGGACACATGAATACCCAAATCTAACTGTGCGTATCATAAGATACCATGACACAACACCACGTATCCTATTTAGGATATAATACATCCAATCTCGACTCAAAAAGGACACAAAAATTTCTTTGGGGACACGTATCGAACACTTGGTGGTCCCAAATTCGCAACTCCACCAAGAGGCCTAGAAAATCCTATGTATCTAATGGAAATGACATCCCTAGCACTTAGTTCCTCTCCAATATGGTTGGACATTCCTACGGGTAGGTTCCTATGGATCCAATTGGTGATCATAACCATAAAATTGGTGGAAAATAAAGAATTACCCAACTTGTGTGTCTCTTCATTGGAGAAGCTCCGAATCAGACACAAGAATACTTGAATCTGACACACCCCTCCTTGCTTGGACTTCTCTTCAAGCTTCCTCTTGTGCTCAAAGCTCCTTGCTCTCTACTGGAAAAAATGAGAAGAGGGATGAGATTTGGGGATGGGTGGATTAGGGTTTGCTTCCAATTTGGGATAAATTAATTAGGAAAGCAAAGATAGGCTATTAATGAATAAGAGGTTTATATAGCCTCCTATTAGGGTTAGGGTTAGGTTTAGGAATAGATAATAAGGCTTAAAAGCCCCTTGTCATGTCATGTATGAAATCTCTACAAATAATGAGAATATTTTATTCTTTAATTTAAAGGAAATGACTAATTAGCTAGTCTAATTATGACTAATCTAATTAATTTAACCAATGGGTCATGTTAAGTCTAGTTGGGTCCACTAACACCAAGTATATTAAATAGGTAATTAGTTCACCAATCAATAATATACATAGTTATAACAATTATTCACAAAAAATTAATAATATGAAAATGATAAAAACACCCCTCTTCGGAACTTAGGTAGTTACATTCACCAAACCTGAGACCTCCAAGAAACCGTCGATCCTTCTACCGAACCGCTCTTTGCGACCGACACTTGATTTGGTGACTCGATCGACGGCGGGTTCTTTCCTCCAGTTCGCTTCCCCGGTACTGTTCCCCAGCCAGCGCACCACGAAGAGCAGAGCGACTTTTCCTCTATAAGTAATTTCCATGCCTCCCCATCTTTTCTTTAGAGTCAAATATGTGTTGATTTGAGTTGTGGGCTGAGAGTCCCAAAGTCAGGTTTGGGTTCAATAAATAAATAAATTGGACCTTAATCTGGAAACCCAATCCGGATATATGGGCTAATGGGTTTTAAACCAGTTTTCTTTAAGACATTAAGCTTCCAAATATCGAGTCAACAAACTGAGAGATAATTAGACATAACTTGGGCCTCATTAAGTAGTTAATTAATTTTGGGCCAAATTTAAAATATGATTTAATTTCTTGGATTATTGGGACTAAGGTTATTATTAGAATTAGAATAGAATTTCTTAAAAGTTCTAATTCTAGGTGGGCTTAGCCTTTGGTAGTAATTATTTAAGAAGAGATTATAATTTAATATGAGCTAAATTGGATCAAAGATTCTTAGGGATTTCTAGAACCAAGATAGAAATTTCATGAGTTGTATATGAACCTAACATCTAAAGCCTACATCTATATGTTTGGACTAGGAGCAATCACAACAAGCTTTGGACCTTAATCAAGTACATTACCGCTATTGATTATCATTACCTTACAAATGCTATTATTCTCCTTTTCATTGTAGTATTATTTTGTAATTGTTCTTGACACGAGATCATGCACGTGAGAGTGACTGTGTCTTGTTATTTCCTGTATCTTGACTTATTTCTTGTATCGTGTCTGGGGTAGGGAAAAAAGACTAGCGACCACGAAAACTTACTTGTGCGTTCAATCATGGGTGATTGTCCTATCCTCATCACTTGTGCGTTTAATCATAGTGATTGTCCTATTACCTGTGTGTTCAGTCATGCATCTTTTGTGTGACTGTCCTATACTTGCTTACATGCCTTATAGTCAGATTCCAAGTACACATGTTATTGACAGAGTTTGGTATTTACGTGTTTCCATTTCTTGTACATTGTTTCGTTGTTTTTGTGATTTCAGGTACTATACTTTATCATGTTATATTCTGACTTGTTGTTTTCTTTGCGGTATTTCTTACATAGATTTGTAAATATTTTGTGTAACACTTTAGCTGTATTTGTATTTTGCTCCTATCATGATGGGATGTTGACATACTAAGGCCATCGAGATAGCACGAGGATCGGAAGACTACTTTTGTAGGATGCTAAAATATTAGAATATATTTTTTTGGGTGTCCTTTTCTCTGGGCTGACGAGCAGCGACGTCTAAGGGAGATTCGAACCGTGCCCATCCCCATGGGATCCCCCGTTGTACCCAACGGACTACACCCCCACGGACATAATAGATTATTTTGATGTATCAAATATGTATAGGAGATGTATATTCACGAGGCATGTATATTATGATTTTATTGGATTTGTCTCTAGAGTTATGATTTATATGATGTACAAAACTCTACTAGTGGACTGTGGTGATCGTGATTGTTAGGTTTTGGTTTTTTCTGCTTTATTAGTTTTGTGATTGAGAAAGATCGACTATTTTTATAATTTGACGATTATTAAGGTCTAGAAACAATTGACTACCGTGGATACTGCGACATAGACTGTACGCGCTCACAACTTGTGTTCGACAAACCGGATGCGAGACGTGACAATATACATAGTAGCAAGGAAGATAACATTAAGAAACACTAGGATTATGTCAAATTTAAGTAGTATCAATATAGTAATGGCATGATCATTAGTGATTAATATTACTTAAATTAATCTATTAACCATAATAAAAAATTTAAATTAATTATTGGGCTAACACACCTATGTTCAACTAAGTCCCTAGTGACATCGCTGATATGTCATTAGCTTTTGCATCCTTTGTCCTAAGTTACCTACGATTAACACGACATCCTGCGACTCCCTAGCAACGCAAGTACATGTCGCTATTGAGTCCCAAATTTTACGATTGACAGAGGTCATTGGTGAGTCGCTAGTAGCGGAGGCGACTAATTGGGGTTGTTGGATATTTGGTGATTCACTGGGATGTTACCAGTAGCGACTTAACTAATTTGGGTTGCTAACAACATCAAGATATTTTTGTTAGTGGTTACATTAGCTAATATTAATCAATTAGGACAATTAATTATTAAAAAGTATCAACAATATACAATTATTAAAGTTAAATAACTATTATAACCAAATTATGTGTACCAAATGTCTCTTCTCCTATAAAAATATGGACCATACTGATTGTGAGTGTTATTTTTAGAAATAATTAGTGGGATTCATATTTTTTTTTATATAAGAGAGAACATGTTTGACATATAGGATTTGAGATAGGGGTGCAACTCGGGCGGGTTGGGTCGGGTTTGAGGTCAACCCGAGCCCAACCCGATAGATCATAAGCCTAGCCCAAGCCCAAGCCCGACCCGACTTTGGGTTCAACATATGAAGCCCAAGACCAAGCCCAGAGGATCGGGTTGGGCTCGGGTTGGGTCGGGTCCATCGGGTTTATCGGACTCTAATATGATATTTAAAATAATTTTAAACAAGAGTAATATTAAATGCATAATCAAATAGCAATCAAGTCTCAATCATTATAAAACAAAACTGAAATGAGATATAGGACAAGGAATTGAAAAGTTCGGGTGAAAAAAATTATAGTTTAAACTTTTTATTTAAGTAGTATGAAACAATATATATATATATATATAGGAAGCGGATCAAAAGCCCCCCATATATATATATATATATATATATATATATATATATATATATATATATATATATATATATATATATATATATATATATATATATGAAGCGGATCAAAAGCCCCCTTTAGAAAACCTCCTAAAAACCCCCCTCACTCTAATTCGTAATATTAATGTTAATGTTAATATTAACATTAAATACTAAAATTAACATTAAACTTAACATTAAAATTAATATTAACATTAACATTAACGTTAATATTAACATTAACATTAACATTAATATAAAAATATTAAAAAAATAAAATAAAAATTAATATTAACATTAACATTAATATTAACATTAATATTAATATTAACATTAATATTAACATTAATATTACGAATTAGAGTGAGGGATTTTTTTAGAGGGCTTTCTAAGGGGAACTTTTGATCCGCTCCCATATATATATATATATATATATATATATATATATATATATATATATATATATATATATATATATATATATATATATATAAAATAAAATAAAAATTAATATTAACATTAACATTAATATTAACATTAATATTAATATTAACATTAATATTAACATTAATATTACGAATTAGAGTGAGAGATTTTTTTAGAGGGCTTTCTAAGGGAGACTTTTGATCCGCTCCCATATATATATATATATATATATATATATATATATATATATATATATATATATATATATATGTCGGGTTTCGGGTTCTTCGGGTTACCCAACACATGAACCCAAGCCCAATCCGATTTTTGATCGGGTTCAAATATTTTAACCCGAGCCCAAGCCCGAACCCGAATACCTTCAACCCTAACCCAACCCATTAACGGGTTTACCCGACCGGGTTCGGGTTTAGCCCGCCCAAGTTGCACCCATTTTGAGACGGCAGATCTACTTGGCCCACTTCAATACAAATATATTTAAAAAGAATAGAAAAAAAAATAATGCACAATATTTTAATATATATACAGCCCATCTTTTTGTTTACTTTCATTCATGCATTCGAAACAGGTACCCCCACCATAAGCCTAACGACGAAAATGGATTCAGAGGAAGTCAGGCTTGGCCTCCATCTCCATGTGGCTACGAAAAGTTGAACAAGATCTGGTCGGGCAGAAACGCGTCTACGTTTTTAAAAAAAAAAAAACGCGTCTAGGACTTAGCCTAGTGCTTTTTTTTTTGAAAACCTATAAACTTATTAGTGATCAAAGAAGTATTACTCAAGGCACAAGTTATTCAAGGCTGTCCAAAAAAATTTATTTACTAATTTAACATTAAAAATAATTTACTAAGAAGTTGTCCACTACATAATAAACTGTCAAATATTTTGACAGTCCTTAATAAACAATATATTTTTCTTACTACTGTCAGAATTTTTGACTGTCCTAATAATATGCTGGAGTCCAACATAAATCCTGGATCTAGTCAGGACTGTAAATTTTTTCCACAGTACTGTATATTGTTAGGACTGTAAAATTTTTTTTACACTCTTGTATTTATTTAGGACCGTCAAAATTTTGACAATATGATACTGTATAGTCTTTAGTTTCTAGTAAAAAAATTTGAGTGGTAAATTTATAAATAAAAAAATTTGGACAATCCGACTAATTTATTTTAGAGCCTTTAGTAATACTCTTAAAGAAGTAAAAATACTTTTCCAATCTATATATAGCAGGACGTGCTACAGTATCTTTGTACTGAGTAGTCATATGCTCGGCTATTCGCTCACATGACATGGGCACATGAGAAAAGGCCAGAAAAATTTATAGAAGATGTTCTTGTGGTTACCGAGAAGAGGTATAAGATTCTGACTGGATGACAGAATGTCAGTGGATCGAACCATGAGGCGTATTATTCCTTTTATTTATTTAGAGGGAGTTAGAGAACAGTGGGCCTAACAGACATATAATACAGTATGCACAAAATCGTATAAGTATTGTCAGACATTTAAAAAAAAAAAAAAAAAAAACACAACACATGGGAGATGATGATACGGAGAGACATCGACCCGAGCATTGTGAGTCGTGACGACCCATTTTTTTAAGAGATAAGACTGTACATTTCAATCGTTCGTTTTTGTCGGGAGAGAAAATTGAGGCTATTCCGACTCCTCACAGCCCTCCCCTCCCAACTCCTGTCCCCTCCTCCTTCCTAACTTTGGACCAAATCTAAGGCTCTCCCAAACCACTAAAAAATACAAAATACAAAATAAAAAATAGAAAGAAATAAAAGAGAGATGGAACATTAAACAATAAGAACAGGACTTTGGACCAAATCTAAGGCTCTCCCAAACCACTAAAAAATACAAAATACAAAATAAAAAATAGAAAGAAATAAAAGAGAGATGGAACATTAAACAATAAGAACAGGGAGTGCTGACGACGAAGTTTTAAGGAAACATATTGCAATGGCGTTTATAGAATAAAGGAAGGAAAGGAGCAAAAGTCGACAGCAAAAGAAAACTATATCAGAAAAGAGGTGAGATGTGCTTTGCTTCTTACGGGCTTACAATACTCTTTATTGCACATCCAGATGTGGGTGCCACATGCTTTGATACCATTTGTCGCTGTCTCTTCTTCTTTTCCTTTCTTTTTTTGTCTATTTTCTGATGTGCCCATGAGAGAGACTTTTCAATTAGTTGAACTATAGGTAGGCGGTGATCGTAGTCTTTGGTTCGAGTTTACTTTTCAATTTCACCTCTTGATTTGTTGTGGTAGTCTATATAGTTTCACACTTCTCGGCCTTCTACTTGAGTACAGCTTTTCTCTGCTTCGTCTCCTGCTCCAACAGGCAATGATTTGATGGGGACTTGGGAGTGCATTAAATTCTCCATCTATTGATGCTTGTGGCCTACTTTTTTTTTTTCCCATTCAGAAGCATTAGTTTTCTCTTGGTATGTATCTTAGTGTTTTTACTTCATATTTATGAAATTGATAAGAGTACATAAACATAGATAATTGATCAGCAAGTTCTTGTTACTGGTGTCAATAATTTCCACTGATTTCCTGTTGGTATGTAAATGGACAAATGAAAATGTAAAAAAGAGAAAATAGGCAAGAAATGGAGCAAAACTTTGAGAATTTCCTGTAGGTATGCGTCCTTATGATTAACTTTGAGAATTTCAGAGAAAGTTCCTATTTAAAAGATCATCGAATTACCAACTTATTAACAAAATACCGTTTTTATGTGTTTTTCTTCTGCAAATGAAAGCAATCAACTCTTCCAGACAATTAATATCCTTCTATGGATCTTCTTCCTTTTGTTCTGTTATTTAATTAGTAGTAGAATATGTGTGTGTGTATATATATATATATATATATATATATATATATATATAGGCTTTATTCATGCATTACATCAATCCCAAGTTGTTTGAGATGCTCCCTCTTTTTCTAGATATAATGACCAATTGTTTGTTGGTTTATTTATCTTTGATTTTCTATCTAGCTTAAGCTCTTCACTAGTCTGCTTGCTCAAAAAAAATTCTTCACTCTCCTTGAGTTTGCAGTTCTAATGGCGAAAGATCACCCTGGGTCTCCCAAACTCCAGCAGCTGGAATCCAAAAGGCAGCGCCTGACTTACATCCTAGCCGTAAGCGGCCTCTGTGTCCTCTTTTACGTTCTTGGCGCTTGGCAGAACAACCCCGTTCCGAAACCCACTCCAAACACCTCCAATGCGTCTTCCAAATCTGAGTGCGCAACCGCCACCTCCCAGTCCAGTTCCCGTCCCATCACTACTGTCTCAGTGTCACCAGATACCGATGTCATTCTCGACTTCCAGGCCCACCACCAGCTCAATCTAAATGACACTGTGCTTTCCGTCCAGAAGTTCCCACCCTGCCCCATGAATTTCAGCGAGTACACCCCTTGCCAGGACCGGACCAGGGGCCGTACGTTCGATAGGAACATGCTTATCTACCGAGAACGGCATTGCCCAGGAAAGGATGAACTTATCCGGTGCTTGATTCCGGCTCCCCCCAATTACAAGAACCCGTTCAAGTGGCCTCAGAGTAGGGACTATGCTTGGTACGATAACATCCCTCACAAGGAGCTCAGCGTCGAGAAGGCAATCCAGAACTGGATCCAGGTTGAGGGCGACAAGTTCAGGTTCCCTGGAGGTGGCACCATGTTTCCTCGTGGTGCCGATGCTTACATTGATGATATCAATGCGCTGATCCCACTGAAGGATGGTACCATTAGGACTGCAATTGATACAGGGTGTGGGGTGAGATGATCTCACATTTTTACTCCACGTTCTATTTGATTTTCTACATATGTCTAGTTCATTTCTTTTTTTGCTTCTGATTTTTGTTTGGATTCCGCAAGGTTGCAAGTTGGGGAGCCTATCTGCTGAAGAGGGATATCTTGACGATGTCGTTTGCTCCCAGAGATACGCACGAGGCCCAGGTGCAATTCGCATTGGAGCGGGGTGTTCCAGCAATGATTGGTATAATGGCAACACAGAGGCTTCCATACCCTTCCAGAGCTTTTGATATGGCCCATTGCTCCCGCTGCTTGATCCCGTGGTCTCAATATGGTGAGCAATCATAGTTCCATACCTTGCCCCTCTTTTATCATTTAAAAGATTTGTATCAATGCTAATCTTCACTTTTCCGTTAGGTAATTTCTTTGTATTATTCTATCAGTTTGACAATTTATGTTCTATAAATGAACTTAATCTACGCACATTGGCATACGCTTATTGGCATACAACATTATCATATGTACAATATGGCTTATTATTATTACTACTTTTCAAGAGTCTATAGTCAGAGTTGTGCTCAATAGTAGATGCAATTTTGACAGGACGAGGTTGGCTTGAAAATGTCCAATTAATTCCTGATCTTGCTTCTTCTACTTGAGATTTCATGCATGATCAATATTGTGGCACTTGATTATTGCATTTCTTAGTTAGAATTTTTAGCTTTAGAGTTTTGATAACACTTGTCTTGCCTTTCTTCAGATGGTATGTATTTAATTGAAGTCGACAGAGTATTGAGGCCAGGGGCCTATTGGATTCTCTCGGGTCCTCCAATCCATTGGAAGAAGTACTACAAAGGTTGGGAACGGACCCAAGAAGATCTTAAACAAGAACAAGATAGTATTGAGGATGTTGCAAAGCGGCTTTGCTGGAAGAAGGTGATTGAGAGGGAGGATCTTGCTATCTGGCAAAAACCATTGAACCACCTCGAGTGCATTGAAAGCAGAAAGATCTATAAAACACCACATATATGCAAGAATGATAATGCTGATGCTGCCTGGTATGAATTTATTGCACGTGTTAAGTTCTCTTAATCTACAGTGAAATTAGAAGAAAACAGAAGTCCTAGAAGAAAGAAGAAAAAAAACTTCTTTTGTCAATTCAACTTCATTTTATTTTCCTATACGAGCGAAGGGATGAAGTGTTGCTGCACAAACACGGAAGTCATGACACGAAGAATACCTTAATAATGATGATAAATAACAAAGCACAACCGAAAGAAGAGACATTACAAATAACACCCAATATACGTGGTTCGGTCAAAATTGACCTACTTCACGGGACTAGGGGAGAAAAACTTTCTTGCATTAGTACAAAAGAGACCTGAATTACATGCAAATACCGCAAACCACAATTCTCTCTCCTTAACTCTCTTGATGATTCCCTCAATGGATCGTAGAACCTAGAAATCCTCTTTACATCTCTAGAATGGTTGCCTTCAAACTCTATTTTTTTGGCTTGAGGGAGATAGGAATAACCCCCATATGACTTAACCTAAAACCTTGGAGCAATCCTAATCGTCGAAATCAGTCTTTAATCCGTACCATACAAATTCTGAACCATCCTGAACCGTTGACTTATCGTCGATATGCATGAAACATCAATTTTGGAGACATACTTGTTGGAAGAAAATAGGCCTTTATGAGCATGTCGATGGTACTACCGACGGTTTGTCGCTGATATGCCTCTGGATTGTACTGCTATGATACTGGTTGCTTTCGACTCCTTCGGTACTACGACGGTATGCCGCTGATATGCCTCTGGATTGTACTGCTATGATACTGGTTGCTTTCGACTCCTTCGTGAGTTCATCTGAAATCTCGACTTCACTCGTGGTTTCTCATCATGAATGCGGGCCATATCCAACAATTTCCACCTTGGCGAGATGTTTCTCTAGCCACCAATGAGAGTGTTGCGATACCTTTGCTTCACCTTTATATTTTATTCCCATTAACATGGCTTTTTGCTAGAACCAAGAAACTCAACATGTCGCTTCTACCAGAACCGAGAAACTGTCATATGTCACGGTCTGTCCCATAATCGTAAAATTGCCACGACCTTCTACTTAGGATACGAACTTTCCTCGAGGCGGAGTACCTGGGTAGAAGTCAAGGCATGCTTGATCTTCTCTACCGGAATGGCCTTGGTTAGTATATAGCTAGATTCACCTTTGTGTCGATCTTCAACAAATCAATTTCCTTATGCAATATTAACATATCTTGTGGTATCACATATCGATATGTGTTGTCTGACTGTGATACACTGAATTCTTGATGAGATGTATTGCGCTCTGACTGTCACAAAATACTGGAACCTGCACCTTTTCGAATCTAAACTCACTAACTAGGCCCTTTAATCACAAAAGCTCCTTGTACACTTTGATTGTCGGCATGTACTCAAACTCCATAGTAGAAAGCGCCACAATAACTTGAAGTGTTGACTTCCAATTAACTATACATAGCTTGTAGTTGACCTTCTTTTGTCCAAATTACAAGCGTAATTGACATCCACGTAACCTTGCAACTGATTAGTCTATGTTCTGGTTTGTGAAACAGTAAACCGAGATCCTTCGAGCCCTATAGATACCAGAGTATCCATTTCATAGCCTCCCAATAAGACCTTCCCTGATTTGACATAAACCAGCTCACTAAACTGATCACATACGAAACATATGGACGAGTGCACACCATGGTATACGTTAACTAACCCACTGCACTCGCATACAGAATCCGATACATCTTCTCATCGAATTCAAATACTACTAGGAGGATAACTTGAAATGACCAAGTGATCTCAGCCTCTTGCCTAATGACTTCTTTGTAAGTGATTCCACATACTATTCTTCTAAGTGAATCCATCTCCTCAGTCATGGAAACGATCAAGCAATCTCTGGCCTATTGCCTAATGACTTATTTATAATCATTTGGATCCTTTGTTTCTATAACCAAAGCAAATGCAATGTTATCTACGAAACCATATTATACTTGTGCTTTGTGTGTATACGTTGATCTCCTTAACACTATTATATGGGATTTATATGGTTGGTCATTATTCTCTATCACTTTATCTTGCTTGTCCTCGTCCACATCAATAGGTTTTTTTTTTTTTTTTTTAGAACAGAACAATGTTATTGATATTGTAGGAGCCTAAGCTCAAAGATGGCGCCGGGAGGTAGTCCGACGACCTACAAAATTATATGCACCAGGTCATAGGCCTGGCCAAAGGAAGAAACTATCCTCCCCGGGGTTTCCGAGGGTAACAAAGGGAAATAAAACTATCCACCCTGGCTTACCCAGGGGTAAACAAAATGTAAAGAAAGACTTAAACAAGAAATCCCTACTGACCAGATAGGTCCTTAAGCAGGACGTTGCTGGCCTCATGTGGTAGATCGCAGGTGTGGACGAAGATCTGATCGATTCTGGAGTCATGTGCCAGAGACGCCAGAGCTTTGGTCACGCCATTAGCAGTAGTAGGAATATGTGCAATGACGGTTTCGATCCTATCAGTTGTTGTATGTTGCGGATCTTGTATCTGAGAGCCCATGGAGGTTTGGATTTATTTGCAGTGATGTTGGTGAGAAGTTCAGAGGATGTTTCGATTTCACTGATCTGGATGTTCTGATCATTACACCAGTGAATCATCTTGAGAAGAGCGTCGATTTCCGGAAGAGGGCTTGTGATATCAGTTATGAATCTGGAGAAAGCGTAAAGAAGATGTCCTTGGTTGTCTCTGATGATACCGCCACATGCAATTCCCGGGAGATCTCCGGTTTTTGCCGCCATGTTCATCTTCTGACCCGTCCTCGGAGGCACCCATCTCGCGTCAATCCCCTGGATGACAGGAAGCGTTCCAAAGCCGTCCGTTCCCAGATTATGTGCCGAGAAGGCGTGTTGAAGCTGAGTGGTAACCTGTCGGATGATGTTCCGGTAGTTTTTCTATCCATTGCCAAAAAGAACAGAGTTCCTTTGCTTCAAGATCTCCCATAATCCAGATGCGAAGATAATGTTCCTGCTGATGACCGCCGGGGTGGAGGGAGAAGAGTTAGAAGCCATACCTGAGCAAGTTGGTCGATCGAGGAATGCGAGGTGGGGAGGTCGAACTTGGTACCGAAGTGGAGCCAAACCCTCTGAGCCGTCTCTTCTAAGATGAACAGGTGATCATTTATTTCAGTGTCCGGGTTAGCACAACACACACATCTCGAAGCGAAGATTGATCCCCATGGAAATAAGTCTGGCCTCTACAGGAATAGCGTTTCTACGAAGATGCCAAAGGAAGGCGCCTATGCGCGGCTGAATGTACTTGTTCCAACAGAATTTACTCCGGACGTCGATCGGATTTCTCCTGCGGTGTTGGTCCCAGTAAGATTTAGTAGAGAACTCTCCGTGACGGTCAGGTGTCCAAACCATCATGTCCTTCTCATTGTTGAGACTAATCCCGTCCAGGCAAGCATTGGCTTCAACAGTCAGGAAATTTCGAATATTAACCTCCTCCTCCAAGGACATGCGCACCATAGGTGAGGTCATCACCTGACGGATGAAAGGGTTGTAGATGAACTCTTGCGGTTTGGGGATAGAAGTACCACACCAGTTCTGACCCTAGATAGGTATGTTGCCACGGTCCAGAACCCATTGGCATTTGGAGTAAACATTTCCAAAAATCTTCATCATAGATCTCCATTGTGGGGAGGGTGAGTATGGTAGGGAATATCCGGGAGCGGTCGGATCCCCATACTTCCTGGTCATATACTGGGCCCAAATCGACTCGCCTTGAATCACCGTCCAGCATCTTTTAGCATGTAAAGCAGTCATAACCTGGTCAAGAGATCTAATGCCAAGCCCTCCCTCATCCATAGGCCGACACACATTGCTCCATGAAATCCATCTGTTCCGATGTTGATCTTTAGAGTTCCAGAGGAAGGCTGCCATCAGTTTCTCTAAATTCTTGAGAAGTTTGTTGGGGGCTTTGATAACCGACAGGACGTGAATAGGCAGTGCAGTAAGCACACTTTTGAGCAGGGTAATCTTCCCCCCGAAGGACAACAGTCTTCCTCTCCATCCCGAGATCATTTTCTCGAATTTCTCCAACATGTTAAAGAAGTATTCCTGTTTAGCTCTGCCTTTAAAGAGAGGCACCTCCAGGTAGTAGATCGGTAGATGCGTGTTCGAGAAACCCGTCCTCGTAGCAATCTCCTCCGCCCGGGCTATCATATGATCCTTCTGGGAGACAATGAGTGCCGATTTACTCATATTTATCTCCTGACCCGAGGTGATCGAGTACTCTTGGAGCGTCTTCAGAAGAGTGTCGATACTATCGATACCCCCGTTGAGGAATATGAGGCTGTCGTCCGCATAAAATAAGTGGGATATGGGAAGGCTATCTCTACGTCCAGAGAAGTATTTGATGTGGCCATGGCGACAAAGATTAGAAATTTTTCTGCTGAGGGCATTATGAGCTATAATGAATAAAGCCGGAAAAATAGGGTCACCCTGTCTCAGACCCCTAGCAGAGTGGAAGAATCCTTCCGTTTTACGGTTGATGTAGACAGAATACCAGCAGTTAGATATATTTTTGAAGACGAGGTCTATCCATGTTTGGCAAAAGCCGAATTGACGCATGACCCGGATCAGGAACCTCCAGCTGACCCTGTCATAAGCTTTAAACATATCAAGCTTAATCGCCACATTACCGCCGGTGATGTTGTTATCAATGGTCCCAATGACTTCGTGCGCTAGGCTAATATTCTCATGAATGCTACGTCCTCTGACGAAACCCGATTGCTCTCTGGATATAATGGAAGGGAGGACTTCCGCAAGTCTTTTCGCCAAAATTTTGAAGATGATTTTGTGAGAGAAGTTGCTAAGACTGATAGGTCTGAAATCGTGAATATCCGCGGGTTTGGACTTCTTGGGGATAAGAACCAGGTTAGCCGAAGTGATGCCTTTGGGAAGTTGGATTCCTAAAAAGAAATCTTTGATAGCGGCCATAAGGTCCTGTTTAATGATATAGGTGCTTTGAAGTCCATATCTATATGAGTGCCAGATACCTCCACCTCAACTGAGTCATTACTTTTTGTTATGCCATTCGCTACCTTAGCCATGTCTTCCACATTTTTTTGTCATAGAAACCTCATCAATGAATACACAAACCCTTTTGCTTTCTAGATCCTACAACTTGTAAGCCTTTGATTCCGTATTTGAACCCCATGAAAATGTATTGCTTTGAATTCGACTCTAGTTTGGTTATGTGCTTTTAATTTAGAGTGAGTAGGAAGGACAACTAAACACTCGCAACATATTATAACTGACTCTCCTTATAATTAGGGGTTGTAGGTGGCAACCTGTTGACCACATATCACGCATGACTAACTGGTTATGTCCAGAAGTATTCCCAAATTCCTGACTGCAACCGCATGCTCCTGCCTTTCTCTATTAGCATTTTGTTCATGTGCTCCGGTACCGGGTTTTGCTCTGGACGTCCTGGAGCAGTCCATTTTCTCTGTATGTCTTGCTCTCTACAGTAATCCTAAAACTCTAAGGAAATCTACTTTCTTCTATTATTTTTCCGCCAAAACTTTATTGTTCTCCCCTTCTATTTCTCTACGGTTGTTTTCCACTCTAAGAACCTACAAAAATTTAATATTTTTGTTTGGTAAATTCGTTTCGTACCTTTTATGAGAAGTCATCTATGAAGATGATGTACTACTCCCCACCTCCTTTATATCGAACAGATGGTGGTTCCCATACATCCAAGTGAATGTAATTGATGACTCCTTCGGTCTTGTGAACTGTCTACTTGAAGCCAACTGTCTTTTCCTTACCTATATGCATAACTTGCATAATTCTATTTTGCATTTCTTCAGGCCCTTTAGCAATTCTCTTTTCTGCAACTCACGTTGACCCCTCTTATTCATATAGCCTAGACGTAAATGACATAGCTTTGTGGTATCCTCCACCTCTTTTCTGTCTCGACAACTGTACCACCAGTAACTATACTATTGTGTAACTAATACAAGTTCGATGACAATCTTTATTCCCTTCATAACCACCAGGCGCCCTTCACACTATTTTTAGAGAATCTGCATGGCCAACGAACTTACAACCTATCACATCCAATGTACCCAAAGAAATGATATTTTTCTTCTAAGTCTGGAACGTGTCTCACGTTAACGGGTGTCCACACAAACCCCACCAAATATCTTTGTCCTTGTATTTTCAATCCCAACGGTTTTGCAAGATGCATTGTTCCATGTAAGAACAACACCCCTGTTGAACTTCTTATATGTGTAGAACCACTTCCTATTCAGACACGTGATACATACATCCAGAGTCAATAATACATGCCTTGAAAAAAATTTCTTTCCCGTAATGTGCGGTAAGTAAGCCACACACTGGCTCCCTCGGCTTTATAAGACACACTAGCTTGATCCTGATTACTTGAACTGACGACTTGACCCTTCTTCTCTAGTCACTTTTTGTACTTTGGACACTATCTTTTCATATGACCCAACTACTTACAAAAGAAACATGGATCACTCTCTTGCTTTATTGATTTGGACCTGCCTCGGCTACTATTTCCTCCGTTCTTACTCTTCGACCTTCCCCTTTCACTAGTAATCAAACTGGATGACTGATCGATAGGATTAAGCTTCTTCATAATTTCATTATTAAGAATAGTTGTTACCTCCTCCATCTCTCGAGTATCATTACAATAAAGTATTGTTGCCATCAGATGATTCTACGATCCTGGAAGCAAAGAAAGAAGTAAAAGTGCCTTCTCCTTCTCCTCCTCTAATTTTTCCTCAAAACATAGAAGTTCACTTATTATTTTGTTAAAGTTGTTCAGATGGCTAAGAATCTGAGTCCTTCCTCCATGTGCAGACTGTAGAGCTGCTTCTTGAGGTTTATCTTATTAGACAATGACTTTGTCATATACAATCCCTCTAGCTTCAACCAAAAACGTTCGCAGAAGTTTCTTCCATGACATTATACATGACCTCATCCGTCAAACAAAGTTCAAATATGCTCTGGTCCTTTGATCCATATCAACCCATGAATTATACGTTATGTTGGAATGCTTTTTTATCCTTTCCCGCAACGTCCTTAAAGACCCTCATTGATGAGTAAAGCCTTAACCCTTCTTTGCCACAACGAAAAGTTACCTTTTCCATTAAACTTCTCCACTTCGAATATTGTGTTGTTCACTTTGATATTCGTTATTCTGAATCTCCAAAATTCTCTAGGACTATAATGAACCAACTATTTCAAATATCCAGATCTAGGACAATATGGAGCAGACCAATATCGGCACCTACCATTGACATAGATCAAAGAAATTGAACCCGTCTTTGATACTAATTGTTGGTGCCAAATGCAAAAGAAATGACACAACCGAAAGAATAGAAATCATAAAGAACACGGAATATATATGGTTAGGTTAAAATCGACTACTCCACGGGACAAGGGAGAACTTTATTGAATCAAACAAAAGAGACCTTACAAATAATTACATGCAAATACAGCAAACTACAATCCTCTCTCCTCCTCTCTCGTGATGATACCCTCAATGAATCTCTAGTGAACTCCTAGAAATCCCCTTAGCTCTCTAGCAATTGTTGTCTTCAAACTCTATTCTCTCTATTTTTTTGGCTTGTGGGAGATAGAAATAACCCCCCATGACTTAACCTAAAATGCTTGAGAAATCTTGATCGTCAAAAACAAAGTCTTTAATCTGAAGTACACAAATTCTGAACCTGTCATAACGGGATGTCATTCTGATAGTATACCGTCGACATACCGTCGGTATGCCTGAAATTCCAATTTTGGAGACAGGAACTTGCTGGAAGAAAATAGGCGTTTATGAGCATGTTGGCTTTATACCGGCGGCATGCTGCCGGTAGGCCACCAGACTGGCTGCTTTTGACTCCTTCGCGAGCTCATCCGAAATCTCGACTTCACTCACAGCTTCTCCTTATGAGCACGAGCCATATCCAACAAAAATTTCCTACTCTATTTCATTATAAAGATCTGATACTGAAACACATGAACTGTAATCCTGATTCGTTCCCAATTATTAAAGAGTACTGCAATTACCTAAGAAAGTTATCTAACTTGAAATTTTTTTCCGGACATTTTTAACATTTGTAACAGTACTTGTCTCTACGCTAATTTATGTTACTTTTAGTCCCAAAATAGTGCATGTCATTACTGTGTTCTCTTATCAATTTCCTTATGCATTTAGATAAACATAGGTAGTTTTCACATCCTTATTAACGTGTGGAATTGTGTTAAGACCTTTAATAAAGTAATGTAATTATCGCATTATTGCAAATGATATTTTTTGCCCTTTGACGAATGTATTCATTGTTTAAATGGATCTACAGGTACAAGAAAATGGAGGTCTGCCTAACTCCACTACCAGATGTGAAGAATGAGGAAGAAGTTGCTGGAGGAGAACTCAAGAAATGGCCTGATAGGGCATTTGCTTTGCCACCAAGGATAAGTATGGGCTCCATTCCAGGAGTAACAGCCAAGAAATTTGAAGACGACAACATCCTATGGAAAGAGAGGGTGTCACACTATAGACGGATCATCCCTGCACTGTCTCAGGGTCGTTACAGGAATGTGATGGACATGAATGCAAATATTGGAGGTTTTGCTGCTGCACTAATCAACTACCCAGTGTGGGTAATGAATGTCATCCCAGCCAACAATGAGCACGACACCCTAGGTGTAATATACGAGCGCGGCTTCATCGGAACATACCAAGACTGGTGTGAAGCTTTCTCGACTTATCCAAGAACTTATGACCTCATCCACGCAGACAATTTATTCAGCATTTATCAAGACAGGTAACTAATAGCACCTTCCTATCTATATATCAATTATACATTTTGTTATACATTTTGTAGTTTTGATTACTTATTCATTAATAATCAAGGATTATATGATTTACAGTAATATTGTGCTGAGTTAATAATATGCCTTTAATTTGCTCTATTTTGTTTACTGAGTTAAATAAATGCCTCTAATTTTCTATATTTTGTTAACATTGTTTGATATTCCTTATCCAAACCTTTTATCTAGCCTTGGTCTTCTAGTTCTTTTTGTATCTTTGAGTTTTGTATTTAGAGAATTTCATAAAATAGCAGAGCTTCCATGGCATTGTAAATGTTGCAAGCAGTATAGTATAGATGAACATGTCCTTCTCTAGAGAGTTCTCATTTCTTAAATAATTTGTTGGAGATTGCAACCCTGGTCCCAATCCATTTCTACATCTTGTACTAATATTAGTTTACTAAAAAATGGACCATTATAAATCAAATAATAATGATACACAAACATCATAGAGAAACCTCCACGGGCCAAGTCCCATTTATTCTCTGTTATAGTCAGATTACAATGCTCCTGGATCCAATACCCAAATGTTCAAGCAATCACCAATATTCAGTAGAGAATTACAACAATAAACCCAAGAAGAGAGCATAAAGTCTCTATCACAACCACTCTTAAACTAATTATTGTAACAATTAAAATTTACAAGTAATTAAAGTGGAGAGAATAACCTGATCTGATTTGATGCAAATTCCCTCTACAAATTGCCAAGAAAAAACTTTAATCTCTCATCTCTAATAGCTATTGGAATATTCTGACATCGTCTATAATGAAATCCATACAAGCTCCTGTAAATCACCAAAGGATTATTAGGTTTGCAAAATCCTATTTGCATTTGGAAGACTTCCAAAGGAACCATAGACCTAGCCCTGGCAAGTATGACCACATGATAATATGCCACATACCACAGTTTCTGGTCATTGAGCTGTTCAACACCGAGCATATTATCTATCATAGGTAGTTACTCCTTCGCGCCCAAGCAAGTTTGGTCTCTAATCATGTATTTTATAGTCCCAAACTATGCACAATATAATAATTCATTATATACGATACCTGGTACAATGATCGTGACGGCTTAGCTTGCAACCAATTTGGTCTCGGACCAACCAATTTTACAGTCTCAAACTATGTAAGAGCAGAAGGACCTCAGTGCTTGGAAGAATTCTTCTGACCGTCTATGACTGTCCAAGATCTGGTCACAAATTGTTAAATATCATGATTGCTCTGGTACAAAATTGTTGAGAAGAAAGGTGGAAGGCCCTTGAGCAACAATACTTTATTAGTTGAAACTTGGAGAGTATGTTGCACAACAACATGGATATATAGATGAGGATAAGATACGGATGCAGGATACGGACATTTTCAAGTAGGTATAATAGTAGTCACCTTTGTCGCTTGAATACAGGCACAAACATTGGTACATACACGAAGTGAATAAGGACACCACTTTTATGTGTTCTTGCAACATAGCTTATAAATTACAGGAGTTATACAACTTTGTTGTAGCGGTTGCAAAAACATTCTCACTTTCACCACATTTGTACGTACTACTCTCTACTATTCTTCCTACTCTCTCATATGGTGGAAGATTTGCCTTTTTGATGCTTGCTTGATGTCCAGATAAATGTCGAGGTCCACCTTTTATAGCCTCGAAAGAAGGGTGTATAAGTTGTATTAAAGCATGGTAGGTGGTCGTTATATATTGGAGAGAAAAAGGAGTGTGTACAAGATGAAAAACTCTGACGTACGAGGGTAAAGGAATTATAAAATATATAGAAAGATTTATAAAAAGAAGGTGGTATGGAGACTGTGAATGTGGCAAGTGTAAACTCTTAACACCTACCTTCAACATCTATTTCAATGTCTTGTATCATTAGTGTCCTTGTATCTCCCAATTGCTCAATTTGGAAGACAGCTTATTTTGACATCAAGCTTGCATGACAATATTGAGGTTCATGTTGACTTTGATATTTTCTCATCTTGACTTTTGATTCAAAACTATTTTCTTCATTATTTTCTTTGCTTGATACTTTTTATTGTTTTTCAGACTTTGATGATTTCATCTCATCTCGAGTTAGTCTGGTGTTCATACTAATAAAATTTTCTTCTTGTCTCTTGTTAACCTTAAATTGGGATTCGAAGTTCAATGCCGCTTTTCCATATCTCTTCCTCTAGTGGTTTTGGAGTGCTAGAATATAATTTCTTAGGTTATTGTTGGGAACAGACATGGAACGAGTGGAAAAATTGTTGTTCCCAAACCGGAAAAAAACTGTCGAGGACCGAAGAAAATCGCACAATCAACACAAGATTCCAAAATCCGCACAAAAAAGCACAACACAAACACAAGAAATTTTTATGTAGAAAACCCTTGCGGAAAAATTCACGGGACGATCGGAGTCCAACCCAAAAAAGCCTCCACTAGGGATTAAAGAAGTTCACCGACTCCTCTACAAATGTTTCCCACCGATACAACACGGATCACCACAACTCTTCCAAAACAATGGAAATAGATTACATTGATAACAAAGGGTTACCGAAGACGAGAAGACGAGGACGGACCAATGAAGAACTCCCTGAAACGATCTCTCTTCGAATCAACCCTTGAAACTCTAAATCTCCTCTTCCTCTCCTTTAAAAGTTGTACAAACTTTGAGGAGCTCTCTCCTTTCTAATTGATACATGAATTAGGTTTAGGAAATCCTTATTTAAGTCACCCTAGCTCCGAGACAATCCTGACTATTTATCATGATCCAACAGTGTTGATAAAATATACCCAAATTTGGACTTCAGCCCTCACGACAATATACTGGTCGGTATACTGCATGTACATAAAAAGACTTCATAATAGGTTATGGAAGAATTTTTGTATGGACGGTATACTGCCCTATGCTGTCCTCACTCAAACAATCTCCAGAATAGGTCCCGAAAGAAATTGCCCCTTGGACGTATACTGGACGGCATACTATCTGCACTGATATGCTCTTATAGTTGCTCAAATTGAACCCCTTTTGTGCTAATGACTTGTCGAGATTCTTCGACATACGGATGGCGCTCATCGCACTTCAAGATATTCTCCACATAGGTTGGAAACCTTACCCAACACCAATAAATCTTCCTCTTCTCAACTAGGTGGAGGAGCTCGTCATTTTGACGATCCTCCTGCAAAACTCAAATTTTTTTCTTAGCAAAACTTTTATGATCATAACCGCTCCATTGTCCTTTGTATGGGCTTTTCTCAAGAATCGCATTAGCACATCTCGTATCTAATTATATCGAATTGCAATGTGCTTGGACCAACTATGAAATGTTGGGTTCTTTCCAAGGTGAATTACGCTCTGGTTATCGCAAAGAAAAGTATAATGCACTTGCTTTAGCTCTATTTCCTACATGAACTTTTTCATCCAAAGTAACTTCTTGTAAATCTATGTTGCCACAATAAATTCTACCTCTATAGTGGACAAGACAACACACTTTTGTTACCGTGATTGATACGATACTGCCCTACCAACAAACATCATCACATTATTCGAAATCGATCTCTTGGTATATACATCCTTAGCCATATCAGCGTCAGTATAACTAACCAGATTCGGCTCGTCACTTCCAAATGAAAGTCTCCAACTAGAAGTTCCCTAGAGATAACGAAGGATCCACTTGACCGCACTCTAATGCATTCTCTTCGAATTGGAGAGATACCTGTTAACCAAACCAATTATGTATACAATATTTGGCCTCGTACACACCATCACATACATTCGACTTCCCACAATTGAACCATAGGAAACTCGTTTCACATCTTCCTTCTCCTCCTTGGTCAATAGACACTACTCAGTAATAAGCCTGAAGTGAGTTACAAGAGGGGTGTTCACTTTCTTCGACCCGTCCATCCCGAAATGCTGAAGTACACTGTAAATGTACTTCTCCTGGGACTACCAAAGCAACTTGGAGCCACTCTCTCGGTTGACTACATCCCAAGAATAACTACATCCCAAGAATGATCTTCGTTGGCGCTTCAACTATGCTATCTTGGCGATATTTTGTCGCACCAATAGCGTCATCCACATAGAGCAACAAAAACGAAATCATCCTTGGCTAAGTATTTCACAAAGACATAGTGATTCGACGACGTACGAGCATAACCATCCTCCCCCATAAATGACTCGAACTTTCTATACCACTGTCATGGAGTTTGCTTTAGGCCATAGAGACTCTTTTTCAACAGTTATTTCAAATGTGACTTGTCCTTCTCACAGAAACCCTCGGAATGCTCTATGTACAACTCCAAATCACCATGGATGAATGTCGGCTTGACATCCATCTTCTCAATCTCCAAATCAAAGCAAACTGCTAAGTCTAGCACCCTACGTATGGATGACAACTTGACGACTGACAAAAAAAATCTCATTGAATCTACGCATTTCGTTGATCGCAGCCCTTGACTACCAACCTTGTCTTGTATCGAGAACGAGTAACATCTTTAGTTTTCTTCCCTTTGAACACCTACCGATTCTCCAAGGCCTTCTTTCTCTTTGGCAACTGCACCAACTTATAATTGGCATTGTCCTGCGGAGAACTCATCTCTTCCTTCATGGCCCACATCCACTCATGTCTATGTTTATCTTCCATCGCCTCTATGAAACTTTCAAGCTCTCCTCCGTAAGTCAGTAATACATACTCATTATCTGAGCATCTCACGGATGGTCGTTGCTCTCTCATGCTCCTCCTCAATGGACTCTATGGTGCTGGTTATTCACCGATAGCCTCACCCCTTCAGGAACTATCTCATTAGCACACTTATCCTCCTTATGGTCACCCTGATCACTTTTAGCATATTGATGACCAAGATTGAGAGCAGCTCTATTTACTGGCTCCCTCGTATCTGGTATATTTGCGGTGTCCTCTTGAAACAGCTCAAACCTGAATGATTCTAACTCAAGAAAATTTCAGCCTCAGAAGGTATCTTGGAATCCTGAATGTTGTTATAGTATGATTATCGACGAATATCACATTCCAGCTTCTGTAGATCTTTCCATCCACTAGGTCATAAAGTCTATATCGAACTCTTTCCGAATTAGTCAACAAGTTTCGTCTTTGGCTCGAGTTTGGACCTCTCGTCCTTTGTTACATGCACGAAGGCCTTACACCCAAATACTCATAAGTAACTCTGTGATGACTCCACGTCGAACCATATTTTGTCATGCACATCATCCTTCAAAGAAGCAATATGAGATAAATTAATAACGTAAGCAATGGTATTTAGATCCTCATCCCAATCATTGTTGTCTGGTAACTGTCTTTGAGAGAAAATACCATATTTTCTCCATCAGTGTCTTGTTCATCCGCTTCGCTACGCCAATAAGATGAGACATCTTTAGCAGCGACTTCTGGTGTAGTATTCCTTGCTTTTTGCAGTATGAATCAAAGAGACCAATATATTCACCACATTTGTCAAAATGAATACACTTTTACTTCTTGTCGTCTCCTTTTAACGGAGGCATAAAACTCCTTGAAAGTGGGCATCACCTGATCTTTTGGTCTTTAAAACGTAGACCCAAACTTTTCTGAAACAATCATCAATAAATGTTATAAAATAAAAAGCACCACAAGTTAATTTTACCTTCATAGGACTGCAGATGTCTGAGTGCTCGAGTAACACCAGCTTCCTCGAAAATGGATGACTCTGGAAGGATACCCTATGTTGTTTCCTAACCATGCAATGTGTGTGCTTTTTCAATTTTGTAAACTTTAGTCCTGGAATCATCTTCTTGTTCACTAAGTAGCTCATTTCCTTCTCGCTGATTTGATAGAGCCGCTTGTGCTCTAGCTCGGTAGATGCATCACTGACTATGTTCACCTCTTGTGTCCCTGCATCCTCACTTTAATATAATATAATCTAGACTTTTTGCTTTCTTTGACATTCACCATCGAACCTCTGGAAAACTTCTACTGATCATTGCCGAAGAGATTGAAAAATCCTTCATCAACCAATCTTCCAATCGACACTAGGTTGAAACGGTTATTTATAACATAACGAACATATCTGAGCACAAGAACTGCTCTTGTACTAGTCTTCAAGTACATATTTCTTATAACAATAGCCTTGGACATATTCCGTTGCACATCTTCACTACTCCGCCGTCTCATGTTGTGTAAGTGGCAAACAATGTCATATTGTGAGATACGTGTGTCGAAGCCCCAGTGTCTATCAGCCAAGAACTATCATCTCAGAAGAGGTTCATGATAACTTTATCACCTACAATAATGACGTCACCTTTATTCTCTCTTTTTCATTAACTAAAGACGCTGTTGTAGTGTTCTTACTCTGCTATCCATTCTTGCCTTATTCAGAGTCCTCGTACCGGCCTTAGACTTTCCTATGTACTTATCCTTGCCGCCACCCGGACCCTTGCTCTTACTTCTTCTTCAGCTTTCTAAAACAAGTTCTCTGAATGAGTTGTAGATGAAGTGCCATGAAATTTCCTTTGCATCTCTTCCTTTAATACCCCTCTCTTAGCAATTCCAGATTAGCCATGCCTTCTGGAGCATAAGCTATCATGGACACTCGTACAGTCTCCTACGCGTCTAGCAAAGTACACAACAACCAAAGTCCTTGTAGCTCACCATCGAGCTTTACTTCCATAAAGAATAGTTGGTCAACCATGCCTTGAAACTCACTCAGATGATCCGTAGTGGACGTACCATCCTTGTACCTTAGACCATCATCTATCGGATTAAGAACAATTTATTTATTTCGGTCTTCTTTCCATACAAGAATTTCGTCTTCTTCCAAAATGTTTTTTCAATATTGGTGACTTGTTTATATATATTCTCGTCCATGAACCCACAGACTAGTATATGCTCAAAATTTCAGTCCTCCTTGGATTTCTCACTGGGCTTCTCGTAAGCACATACCGACAGATGCAGGTTCTTGATGAATATTAAATCCTTTATCCTGTTTTCCCAATAGTGATAGTTTGAACCGTTCATATTAATCATGTGCACTAGCTTCATATCCATCTCTTCTACCCGCTTTGATTGTCAACCACTTGACACTAGCAACCACAAATTATGATACTACTATGTTGGGAACGGATATGAAACTAGCAAAAAAGTTTCATTTCCAAACCGGAATAAACCTATCGAGAACTAAAGAAAATTGCACAATCCATAGACAATTCGAAAATCCACATAAACAAGCACAACGCAAACACAAACAATTTTATGTGAAATACCCTGATGTAAAAGATCATGGGACGATCGGAGTCCAACCCGAAAAGCCTCCACTAATGATTAAGGAAGTGCACCGACTCATCTACTAACTACTCTCATCGGTCCAACACGGATCACCACAAGTCTTCAGAAAAATAGAAAGAGATTATAATGAGAACAAAGGGTTGCTAAAGACAAGAAGACGAGCACGAACTAATATAAAACTCCGCAAAAATATATCTCTTCGAATCAACCCTCAAAACACTGAATCTCCTCTTCCTCTCCTTTTAAAGTTGCACCACCTTTGAGTAACTCTCCTTGTTAATTGATGCATGGATTAGGTTTAGGAGATTACTATTTAAGTCATCCTAATCCCAAGACAATCCTGATAAAACATCCAAATTCGGACTTCATCTCCCATGACGGTATAGTGCCTGCACATAGAAAAACTCCAGACTAGGTTTTAGAACCTATGGACATTATATTGGATGGTATATTGCATAATCTACTGTCTGCACTAAAAAAACTCCACAATAGGTTATGGAAGAAATAGCCCCTTGGCAATATACTGGATGGTATACTGGCCAGTATACTGCATGCATTGATACGCTCTGATACTAGCTCAAATCGAACCTCTTTTGTCAGCGTCAACTCTCGAGCTTCTATGACACGTGGATTTCTTGGGTTGTTATAACTTATATTAATTTATATCTCCCAGCTTCTCTCCGATCATGTCGCCAAGATTTGCGAGATTAAGTAAATCTGGTTATATTTGTTGGATTGTATCTTGTATCCAATTCAACGGTCAAGGTGGTTCACAATTGGTGAAAATATAAAGAAAGTTGATCAAAAAAGTTTATTCCCACATCGGATAAAAAGTGGGAGGATTCGGTATAGATAATTAGATTTGTCTTGGACTTAATAAGGGATTTTCTTTATAAGTCATATTTGTCAAGTACAATATCATATCTCATGGATTAACCCTAGTTCAGGTCACACTGCGTTCCCAACAGTTATGCCTCGTTCGGGTAAACACCGCATTCCCAACAGTTATGCCTCTTGAAATGACTTCCATATGAAGCTTCATATTCACATTTGAATCTCACTCATTCTATGTTAGCTGTTGTGCCTTCTTCTCAAAGTTTTTCATGTTGGCGACGAAGTTACTCACATAATTGCCTCCTTGATGGCCAGTTGATCTGCCTTCTCGGTGGCCGTCTTCTCCATAACTTCTATTTCCTCGTCTAGTTCTTTGTCCTCCGCTACATTAGGCTCTACTACAACCTCAGCGATGATGGGCACCCCAGGCTCAGATGACTTCCACTTGTTCTCCTTGAATGTAGCATTAGCAACTTCTTATTATAGGGTGGAATTTTGATCTCTCTTGTGTCAAAGACCCATTCTTCCTTTGAGTAAGTTTTCTTATCAATTTGTTATATTGAAGGTCGCTTGAAAATCCAACTCTTCTTTCATCTACCAGGCTGGTTTTCTCCCCCCATGGCTTTTCGTCAAGGCCTATCTCATTTGTTCTATGGAAGTCTCAACCACATGCATCAAAGTTCCATCGTTTTTCATGTTTCTTTTTTCATCTTGGTGATTGTTACATCTCACCAAGTTTCCTTCTACCAACTCTTCGACCAACAATATTCTGGCTATGTGGCCTTTATTCCTACCAATGAAGCATTCATCTGAGCATTTGTCTCCCGGGACTATCGACCTTGATCTTTTGAGCTCTCCCTGCCTCAGATCGTCTTTCTCTTAACCTTTTATCTTTGTTCTCTTCGTCCTTCTTGTCTACAATAACATTTCACCATTGTATATGTCCTCTTCAAGTATTGAACAACTCTTCTTACTTTTTGATAAATACCTTAGACATTTGCTTGTCCAATGTTTTTACCTCAGCTGATAACTTTTTAAATTGCTCAAATAATGGTTGGTTGGACACCCATGAACTGCTTTTACAAATGACTTACAGTATCGCCTTCAGCCATGTAAATGATTCTCCTATCCGCTCATAAAATTATAAATTTTTAATTCACGATCTAATTCAAAATTTTCACAGCAGAGGAATTTTGTGTTGGTTAAGTACTGGCTAACAGTCATAATTTGTCGTCGACAGAAGTTAGCTTCGAGCAGCTACTATAGTATGCTATTATTTCTTGACAAACAAGTTGCTAGAATATCCCACACGGCTTTTGATGTGGGGGCATATTTGATATATGCCAATATGCACTTCTCAGTTGTGGTACTGTTGAGCGCAAATTAACAAGGCTCTCAGTTATTTGATCCAAAGACTGATGAGATAGTGTAGTTTTGTTGCTCCCAAGAACTTCTCATAGACCTTGCGCTTGCAAGTATGACTGAATTATAATTTCTGTCGTACTATATATAGTTCTTCTTTGATCTGCTCAATGCCTTGGATATTCACCATCCCGGTTTGGTTACTCCTTCACACCCAAGCAAGCTCGGTCTTGAACCATGTAGATTCAGTCCCAAACTATGCATGATGGAGATCATTCTCATACACGACACCTTGTACAACCATCCTAATTGCTTGGTTTCTAATCGCTTTGGTCCTGGACCAACCGGTTTTACACTCCCATACTATACATAAGCAGAACCTCCTTACTGCTTGGAAGAATGGTCTCTGACGTCCAAGTCCTGATACGAAACTATTGAATATCACGAGCTGTGTAGCAAGTCTTTTAGTTGAAGACTTGATGGACACTTGAGAAACAATCTTAACTTACAGACTATAACACCATAACAACTCTCTTCTAGTAATTTGTACACCACTCTCACTTATGATATACATAGATACACTATTATGTACATCTCACACTACTCTTTCATATGGAGGAAGATTTGCTCCCTTTCTTGATGTTTGCTTGATGCCCTTTCTTCATGTTTGCTTGATGCCCTTTCTTCATGTTTGCTTGATGCCAACTTCCTCCTTTTATAGCCTCCAAAGAAGAGTCTAGAAGTTGCATTGATACAGTGATAGGTGGTGGTTTGTAGGTTGGTAGGGTTTTCTAGAGAAAGAGCTTCAGAAAATGGAAGAAATCTAGAGTAGATGGGTAGAGGGAAGATAAAATACGCAGAAAAAGAAAATCTAGAGAGATAAGGCTGTCACGGTCTTGGTGTTTTAGACAATCTACATGACAAGGTGGTGGAATTTTCTAGAAAAAATGGGAAGTGGTTGTTGACTATTAACACATACGTCAAAAACCTACAATTAACGTCACCCTTTAGTTAATATCAAAATGTTTTCTCATTATGGGCTAGTTTCGTTCCCGTTTGAACAAGGTATTTGTTATTTCTGCTGGCATCCATGCTAAAATGACTAACGAAATATATTTGGTTCCTATAGCGTGTCACTTCTACCATATAAAAATGGATAAAAATGGCAAACACAAACACTCGTGAGAGCACCATTTGGCATTTACCATATATATAAAAATGTATAAAAATGGCCCTACTTGTGATTTTCTACTTCATGTACTTGACAAACGATAATGTATATAGTTGGAAGATTTTTGGCCGGCAAGTATACTATTGTGTTTAAATGAAGCACATAATTGGACATACATTACTGGCTGACTGAAACTGCTCCCAATAGTAGTAATAGCTAACTAACTGCTCTCCAAATCTGTTCAAGGATTAGTTATTTTGATGTGTTTGCAGGTGTGACATAACATACATCCTCTTGGAAATGGACCGAATCTTGAGGCCCGAAGGTACGGTGGTGTTCCGAGACACCGTTGAGGTTCTGGTGAAGATTAAGGAGCTAATAGAGGGGATGAGATGGAAGGGTCAGATTATGGATCACGAGAGCGGACCCTTCAACCCAGAGAAGATCCTCGTGGCCGTGAAGTCTTACTGGACCGGCGAGCCCTCCCAAGGACGACGGTGACTCCCACATTTTTGTATGATTCTAGTTCTTCCTTATGTATGCTTTTCCAATCATTTTGTTTTAGTTATCATATTCACAGGGTTTCTAAGCAACCTGTGTGAACTTCATTTTTGGACATCTGTTCCTCCCTTGTTAATTATGTTCTATTGAAGTATCTTGTTCTTCTTTTCTGTATCTTGACGTCTCTGGATTTCTGAATTATGTTGGTTCTGTAAGCATATGTGAGATTTCAGGCTGTGGGGAGGACAAGGTGAGATGACAAAACTGTAGATATACAAACCATTGAACTTTGAATTCTCTTGGACCACTTCAGCCTAGGTTCATACTTGATCCCTCCCTGTGAAGCGAGCCTTGATATCTTCAACTTCTTCCATTAGCAGATAGAATGGTTTGCTCTTAAGTTATATATATATATATATATATATATATATATATATATATATATATATATATATATATATATATATATATATCTCTTGGGGGACTCGAACCTTGCCGGTCTCTCTGGATATGGGTAAACGGTATGTGAGCCATAGGGTTCATATTCTTATATGAGACATCCTACGTGGCTTTTCCATGTGGCCCAATAAAAATGAAGTGACATGGAAGAGAATTTATATAAATAATAACTTATCAAAGATTTACCTATAAACTTACCAAAATTTTACCTAGGTAATTTATAACAGAGTTGAGCATTCAACGAATACCAAAAGTACTTAACAGTGCTCCAAATAAATGAAGAGAAATTTCTCCTGTGATAAATAATGACAGGTTTGGTAAATTCTTTAGGCAAAGATTTGGTAAGTTCCTAGGAAAATATTTGGTAAGTTATTATTTATCAAATCTTTTCTATATAAATTCTCTTCCACGTCCTTTCATTTTTATTGGGCCACATGGAAGCCACGTAGGATGGCTCATATCCCGTTGGAGTATTGTTACATGGCGCGCATCTGGATTATGTGGGACATAGGTCAGTGGGACGGACAGGTTATTCATTCCTCGGAGCAATTGATTGTTGTTAGCTTTCAAAACAAAGGAGGACTACAATTCGTGATGGGGTGGTGTATGGTCATAATGACCGGCGCCAACGTGATGATCTTTGGCAAGAAATAATACAAGTAAATACTATGGTGGAGGTCAGACTCAAATTCTCACTATTGTTGGTGGGGGACTTTAATGCTATTTATTTCAAACTGAGAAGTTGTGAGGTCGACAGGTTCCAGAGGCGATTCTGCAAGATTTTCAGCGGTGCCTGTTACGATCAGGGATGACTACTCTGGAGCGTGGAGGGCATGTGTGGACGTGGAATCATAAGGCAACGAAGATTGCGCGAGTGGCATGTCAGCTGGACAAGGCTATTGGTAATAGAGAATGGTTTGTGAAGTTTCTACATCTGACTGCGGAGGGAATGGTGGCTGGAACCAACAACCACTCTCCTATGAAGATTTAGTTAGTGGAAGGTCGGGGAAACAAGTCTCGACCTTTCTGTTATAATAATGCCTGGCACCTTCTTGGTGGCTATCAAGGCACTGTTCGAAACAGTTTACATCAGGGGTTATGCGGTAATGCACAATATCGTCTTATTTGTCAACTTAAGTTAGCTAAAGCGGCAATTAAAAGATGGGTTCGTACTCGACCGAGCTCTGAACTCGCTGCGAAGACTCAGGGGTTACAATCAGTCCAGGTGCAGTTGCAGGCGGGCCCGTTGAATGCTGAGATCGTGGCCAGGAAGAAAGTCTTGGTTGAGGACGTTGGCTGGCTGATGATGGCAGAAGAAATTCAAGCGGTGCAACGAGCGAAATGCTCATGGCTCAAGAGTGGCGATAAATGCACCAAGTTCTTCTATGATGTTGTTCGGATGTGACAACACTGCAACCGTATTCACAAGTTGATTGATGTGAATGGTAGATTCATTAAAATGGTGTGCGATATCCAAAAGACAACAGTCAGGTACTATACCAATCTGTACAATAAAAAATGAGTACTTATCATCTTTTCCTGATTTAATTTGCAAGAAAATAGTCACTGAGAAGGGCAATAGAGAGCTATTGCCCCTGTTACTATGAAAGAAATCGAGATGGTAGTTATGAGAGCAAATCCGGATAAAGCTTTCTGGTCTGATGGCTTCAACAACAAATTATATAAACTTTATTGGGTTGTGTTGAAAGATCAAGTAAAGAAGGTTGTCAGTGAATTGTTCTGCACTGGGCGACTACTTCGCGAAATCAACCACACCTTTCTTACTTTGATTTCGAAGGAGGAGGGGATGTGGATATAGCAGAGTTACGAAAGATAGCTTGTTGTAATTTTATTTACAAAATTATAACGACTATTATGTGTCGTCGGATGGAGGAAATCATGAAGGGACTGATATCCACCAACCAGGTAGCTTTTATAAAGGGTAGATCTATCGCTGAGAATTGTCTACTTGCTCATGAACTAGTATGAGACCTTAATAAACCAACGGGGCGAAAAGCTTGTGTGAAACTTGATCTGATGATTGCAACTAAACATGGATAAAAGTAGAGTGTACTTCAGCTCATTTTGTTCGAACAAATAAGAGCGAGCGATGAGTCTGGGAGTTATAAGAGCTGAATTTCCTGTTAAATACTTGGGCATTCCACTTACTATAAACTATGTTAGTCCCGGGGCTTGATCAAAGATGGTAAAACGGATGCAACAGAGATCTACGATGATACAAAAACCAAATAACTCGATTACAATATGGAGAAGAAAAATAGAGAAGAGAAGATCTCTCGTTCTTCCTTGCAAACGTGTTGCAATTGGGACAGAACGAGGTACAATAATCTAGAGAAAGATGAGAAGAAGAAAAATGCTGGGGTGTCAAAACACCGTTACTCAAAGCAAGATTCGCCCCACACGATCTGCTTCCAGGAACCAACAAGTTTGAAGAACTTGTGGAACGCTCGAAGTCACCTCTGTTCTGACTCCTCGGATGGACTTGCAATGACGGCAGCAGCTCTCTCTCTTTCTCCTTTTCCGACTTATATTTTTGTCGTACCCACAAAGGAGGCCAGAAGAGAGTATATATAGAGAGAGGGTGGAAACCCTAGCCGCCTATTCAGTTATGGAAAGAATGAATCAAATTCCAAAAGATAGCAACGAGATTAATTCAAATCCCACATAGATAGCAACAAAATTAATTCAAATTCCACAAAGATAGGATCTGAATTAATCGTATTGAATCAGTCTTTCCATAACTGACTTGTAGTCTGCACAGTCAGCGGAACCCTCCATGCGGCAGCAGCAGCCTGGCCGCATGGACCGCATGGGCCGCATGGACCGCATGGCCGCATATGAGCCGCATGCCGCATAAGACCGTATGGCCGCATATGAGTCGCATGACTGCTGACGTGCTAAGTGCAAAGTGCGCCAACAAAATGCCACATTACGCCTCATGAGGCCATGGGCCCGAGTCCGAGTCCTAGTCGCTAAGCCCCTTTGGGGCTTAGCTCCAAATGGAATTAATCCAAGAGAATGACAAAAGCATTAATGCTTAATCCTTGGAGCCTTATTCTTACCTCCTAGTAAAATCACCCATATGGTTCCCTCCTTAGGGTCACCATCCCATGTGCATCTCTCAACAACACAACCAAGTATATATGTTGAGATAACTCATGGTACATTTCCGACGTGGGACTAAAATTTTATAAGGCATGTTGAGAGCAAGCTCTCTCCATGTAAATAAAGTAACAATAATCCCCCACATATCACAACATATATATGTGTCCAGGGTTGAGCGTTCCCCACAGTAACTGTCTATTTTGCATTAGGATAGATGTCGCTGACGACTTGAATCTTCCCGCATGAGTTAAATAACAATGTGATACAAGAATGGACTACGCCTTGAATTCTGTACCACAATTGTAATTCTTCCCACTCACAAAGTGTAGTTACGTGTGCTTCTGGCTACACATTAAAGGCCCTATGCCAGCCTGGTTTCAGTGTATAATTTTGGGCGTCTACAAGTTTACCCTCAAGAGACGGCCTGTTATCTCTTTCCATACACTATATGTGAGTTTTTTTATTAAAGAGATATGGCATGAAGCCTTGCGCTTCCTTGCGGTGCTACGCCGCTATGACATGGCCTGAAGTCGAGGCATTACTCCTACCTGGGAACCTCATAGTAGGGTCATACTACTGTAGCATGAGGTCTCAGCCTCTTTGTAGTGCCAATCTACTCAGCATGAAGCCTAAGGCTTCCTTGCGGTGTTACGCCGCAACGACATGGCTTGCAATGCCGATGCTTTATCCCTACCTGGGTACCTCATCGTGGTTCCATGCCACTGTAACATGGGGCCATCCTCCCCTTTGTAGTGCTGTCTACAACTTTTTAATTACGTCATACAGCATTAGGCTACCTGCCTATTTGCGGTGCTATGCCGCTATGACTTGGCTTGCAAAGCCGAGGAATTACCCCTACCTGGGAACCTCATGGTGGAGTCACCCTACTGTAGCATGGAGTTTCACTCCTTGTAGTGCTGCTCTACCGTGCTTCCTGTAAAGCACACCAGGCATTCACTCTGCCTGAGAACTCATTAAGGCGTTTAAGCCAACCTTCCACAGGATCTATTTTTTCGCAGAAAATACATAGTAGACAACAGTGGTTATGGGTCCTTATCCCTTCAATGTTCCAGAGAACAAGTACCCACTGTTACCTGATAGTTTCCCAGTCAGTGATTCTCCTTTGAACCAAAAGTTAGATGCCTAGTAGATTTCTCTTTGAACTAATAGCATAAAACTTTATGGTAGGATTACAAAGACACACTATCAGAATGCCTTCAAGCCCATTTTACAAGCTGTGTCATCGACCAACTGGCGCTTGAGGCCCTTTGTGAACGGATCTGCCAGGTTCTCCTGACTCCGAACATCAACTACTGCAATTACACCTCTTTTGATAAGATTATGTACTGTCCTGTGCTTCAACCACACAGTCCTCTTCTTTCCGTTAAAGAGGTCATTTGATGCCACCGCCGCAGTCACCTGGTTGTCACAGTATATCGGTATCGCCGGTATCTGAGCCCCAACCACTGGAAGATCATACATGAGCTCCCGAAGCCATTCTGCTTCATCTGCTGCAGTTTTAAGTGCATAGAATTCAGATTCCATGGAGGAACGAGAGAGTATAGTCTGCTTCTTCGACTTCCACGATATAGCAGCTCCACCCAAGGAAAAGACATATCCACCTGTGGATCTCTCGCTTTCCACCTCTGAACACCAGCTAGCATCACTGAAGCCTTCCACTACTGTCGGATACCCGTTGTAGTGCAGTACATATGTCTGAGTCTTCTTGAGATATCTCATCACCCGCTTTACAGCTTTCCAGTGCTCAACCCCTGGGTTGCTTGTGAACCGACTCAGCATTCCCACGACGAAAGCTATGTCAGGCCTTGTGGCAGTGGTTGCGTACATCAAACTTCCGATAATGCTAGAATACTCCAGCTGCCTGACGCTTTCCCTCGAGTTTGGCTTCAGCTTCTGATCACACCTGTATGGCGTATCGATCCCTGGAAGATCCTTATACCCGTAGCATGTGAGCATCTTCTCAATGTAGTGAGATTGTGACAGCGCTACTCCAGTGTCTGTCCGGATGATCTTTATGCCCAAGATGACATCTGCATCCCCCAAGTCCTTCATACTGAACTTGGTTGAGAGGAACTTCTTTGTCTCTGTGACATAGCCTATATCCGTACCTAGGATTAGCACGTCGTCCGCGTACAGACAAACGATGACTCCTCTTCCATCAGCGAACTTTGTGTAAACACATTTGTCCGTCTCGCTGACTCTGTAGCCGTTTGATCTAATAACTTTGTCAAACTTCTCATGCCACATCTTGGGAGCTTGCTTCAAACCATATAATGATTTTACCAACTTGCAGACTTTGTCTTCAAGACCTTTGACGACAAATCCATCTGGCTGTTGCATATAAATCTCTTCGGTCAGCTCCCCATTCAGGAATACTGTTTTTACATCCATCTGATGTATCACCAATTTGTGTATAGCTGCTAGAGCGATTAACATTCTGATGGTGGTCATCCGAGCTACTGGAGTGTACGTATCAAAGTAGTCTATCCCCTGTTTCTGAGAAAATCTCTTGGCTACCAGCCTGGCCTTGAACTTGTCAATAGTTCCATCTGCCTTCATCTTCTTCTTGAAGATCCATTTACATCCGATGGGCTTTTCTCCTTCAGGTAGATCTACCAACACGCATGTGTTATTAGAGGTGATAGAGTCAAACTCGTCATTCACTGCCTCCTTCCAGAAGATAGCATCTCCGGTCTTCATCGTCTCATCATAGGTAAGCGGATCTGCTTCCACATGATAGGTGACAAAGTCATCTCCGAAGTCTTTCGGTCTTCTCGCTCGCTTAGCTGACGGCTCTGCGAGTTCTGGTACAAGAGTTGTTTCATCAACAACATCTTTTTCTTGGACTACTGGCCCATATGAGATTTCAGTCTCATTTGTACCTACATTATTTTTCGGAATGTCCGAAAGAACAATGTTTTTATCTTTTGCAAACTTGCCTTCAAAGTATTTAGCATCGCGAGATTCGATGATATGATTTGACTCAATATCAAGAAATCTCCTAGCATCACTCTTCTCGGCATACCCCAAGAAGATCGCCTTCGTAGTCCTTGTCCCCAGCTTCGGAATCTTTAGATCTGGGAGCTTCATATACGCCAAACACCCCCACACTTGAATGACATTCAAGTTTGGTCTGACTTTGAACCAGAGTTCATGAGGAGTTACGTCTGAAGTTGCATATGGCACTCTATTCAGAATGAAAGTGGCCGTTAATGCAGCTTCTCCCCAGTAGCATTTTGGAAGGCCTGCAGTAAGAAGCATAGAATTCATCATTTCTGTTAATGTTCGGTTCTTCCTCTCTGCTTCTCCGTTGGATTGAGGAGAATATGGAGCAGTAGTCTCGTATATGATTCCATGTTCTTTGTAGAATGATGCGAATTCATAAGACCTGTACTCCCCACCTCGATCACTTCTCAACCTCTTGAGTTGTTGTCCAGTCTGCCGTTCAGCTTCGGCCCTGAACTCTCTGAACTTTTCGAAAGCTTCATCTTTAGACTTGAGCAAGTAGACGAATGCGTATTTTGAGAAGTCGTCGATGAAGGTTATGAAATACTTCATCCCGGCCTTCGTGGAGAAATGTTTGAAGTCACAGATATCGGAGTGCACCAACTCCAGAAAATCTGTGCTTCGATTGACCCGATGAAAGGGTTTCCTTGTGATCTTCGTCTGAGCACACACTTCGCACTTCTCCACCTTACCCCCACATTTCGAGATAAGTCCTAGACTAGACATTTTGTTAATTCTTTTATAATGAACATGTCCTAGTCTATTATGCCACAACTCAAGAGAATAATCAGAAAATGCAACTGCATTAATGTCATCAAACTGGTTGACAAGTTGAATTTTAAACATTCCTTCGATTTGATAAGCCTTTCCGAAGTATGTTCCTTTCTTGGACATCACCTTCTGACCAGCATTGATGTCCATCCTCAAGCCCGCGTTGCAGAGCAGGCTCCCAGAGATCAGGTTCTTGGCAATCGCCGGAACATGCTTCACACCTTGAAGCGTCAGAGTATTCCCAGAAGTGAGTTTCAGTCCACGGTCCCGATCCCCAGAACTTCAGCTTGGGCCTGGTTCGCCATGACAACCTTCTTAGATATCGGCTGGTACGTGACGAACCATTCCTTGCCAGAACAGACATGGCAAGTCGCACCAGTGTCTATCCACCAGTCAGAGTCAACTCCCACAGTTGTGACCTGTGCGATCATAGCAACAAAGTTAGAAGCCAGTGAAACCTTATTAGGCTAACGTTTCTCTGATTGTTTAGGCTTAGATCTGCATTCACTCTTGTAGTGGCCTTTCTTGCCACAATTGTAACAAGTCACGTGGGACTTAGTCTTCTGTTGCTTGAATGAAGGACCCTTCACTTTTAGATTAGTGAAGTCCTTCTTCTTGGGATGAGAAGCCGCCTGCTTCCCCTTGGGATCTCTCGTCTGCACTAGATTGGCTTTAGCCAACTGTTTGGACAGAGTGTCCACCTTCTGTTGGGAACGCATCTCGTCCTCAACATGGATCTCTTGAAGTAGATCTTCCAAGCTAATGTCTAGCTTCCTTCTGAGCATCCTTGCATAGAAGGTACTCCATCCAGTAGGAAGTTTTGAGACGATCCCTCCAACGACAAACTTGTCGGAAAGGGACATCTCTTCGTCTTTCAGTTTCTGACGTAGCTTCAGAAATTTCTTCACCTGTGGCAACATGGACTTATCGTCCTCAAAGAGCAATTTGTGATATTTTTCAACCACAAACATCTTGTTCCTGTTCCTGTCTTCTTCATACAGTTTTTCCACAGACTCCCATATATCTCTGGCAAGTTCCTTCTTCGAGTATGATTCTGCCAGGGAGTCCTCCATAGCATTCCGGATGAAAAGCCTGCAGATGCTATTTTCCCATCTCCATTTGGCCTGGAGTTTGGTAGCTGCATTGATTGCGGCAGTAGATCCAGTGTCTGGACCAGAGGGTTCTTCCTCCAACAGAACATGATCAACGTCTTTTAGTTGAAGAGTTAGATAAACTTTTCTCTTCCAGACTTGATAATGCTCTCCATCAAACTTTTCCAACTTGCAGTAGTCCGATTGGACGAGCGAAGCATTAATGTTTTCCATCTATAAGGATCTTGCTTTGAGATTGTTAGTCCCGGGGCTTGATCAAAGATGGTAAAACAAATGCAACAAAGATCTATGATGATACAAAAACCAAATAACCCGATTACAATATGGAGGAGAAAAATAGAGAAGAGAAGATCTCTCGTTCTTCCTTGCAAACGTGTTGCAATTGGGACAGAACGAGGTACAATAATCTAGAGAAAGATGAGAAGAAGAAAAATGCTGGGGGTGTCAAAACACCGTTGCTCAAAGCAAGATTCGTCCCACACGATCTGCTTCCAGGAACCAGCAAGTTTGAAGAACTTGTGGAACGCTCGAAGTCACCTCTGTTCTGACTCCTCGGATGGACTTGTAATAGCGGCAGCAGCTCTCTCTTTCTCTTTCTCCTTTTCTGACTTTTATTTTTGTCGTACCCACAAAGGAGGCCAGAAGAGAGTATATATAGAGAGAGGGTGGAAACCCTAGCCGCCTATTCAGTTATGGAAAGATTGAATCAAATCCCAAAAGATAGCAACGAGATTAATTCAAATCCCACAAAGATAGCAACGAAATTAATTCAAATCCCACAAAGATAGGATCTGAATTAATCGCATTGAATCAGTCTTTCCATAACTGACTTGTAGTCTGCACAGTCAGCGGAACCCTCCATGCGGCAGCAGCAGCCTGGCCGCATGAGCCTCATGGCCGTATGGACCGCATGGGCCGCATGGACCGCATGAGCCGCATGAGCCGCATGGCCGCATGAGCCGCATGGACCATATGGCTGCATGGCCGCATGAGCCGCATGAGCCGCATGGCCGCATGAGCCGCATATGAGCCGCATGACTGCTGACGTGCTAAGTACAAAGTGCGCCAACAAAATGCCACATTACGCCTCATGAGCCTATGAGCCCGAGTCCGAGTCGCTAAACCCCTTTGGGGCTTAGCTCCAAATGGAATAAATCCAAGAGAATGACAAAAGCATTAATGCTTAATCCTTGGAGCCTTATTCTTACCTCCTAGTAAAATCATCCACATGGTTCCCTCCTTAGGGTCACCACCCCATGTGCATCTCTCAACAACACAACCAAGTATATATGTTGAGATAACTCATGGTGCATTTCCGATGTGGGACTAAAATTTTATAAGGCATGTTGAGAGCAAGCTCTCTCCATGTAGATAAAGCACCAACAAACTATGTACGGGATATGGACTATCAAAGCCTAGTGGAGTACGTCCAGCGCCGAGTGGAGGGATGGCAAGAACATTGTCTTTCTTTTGGGGGCCGCATAGAGTTGATTTGGTCTGTTATCATGGCTATGACCTCTTTCTGGCAGCAATCTATACTTCTACCATTAGCTACGATACGGTGGGTGGAGAAGTTATGAACCAATTTCATGTGGCAGGAGGCATGAAGTTTTGTGTTGTCCGAGACGGGAAAAAGGAATCAGACTCCGAAAACTAATCACAACTAGAAGTTTTGTGTCGTCCGAGACGGGAAGGACGATTTGGACTCTGAAAACTAATCACAGCTAGAAAGGTGGTAGGGATAAAATTCACATGGCACCTAGTACATGGAAAATCTCTATGGGCCCAATGGATGTGTAACAGGTACTGTAAAGAGGAGAACTGCTAGGAGTATCGACCCACAATAATGAGTCAGTTACACTCAAGCATATATTCCGATATCGACATGCTGTAAAAAAAGGATAGATAGAGTTTTCCACGATGGCAAGAATACGGACCTTTGGTTGGATCCTTGGATACAACATCAAAGTTTACTGAATAGAGTAGATGCACCTGTGGGTGACATAGCATATAGGTGAACTTCAGTCCAACGACTGATTGTGGAGGGCGAATGGCGGACAACTTTGCTTTTGTAGGCACGGTCATTGGCTGGTTTGATCTAAGAGTGTAAGATTGACTTGGAGGGCAAGGAGGATATATGGATATGAGAAGATACTCGATCAGGGGACTTCAAATACAAGATAATCTATAATCAGGTGCAGAAAGTCTGTGAAGAGATAGCTTTGGCAGACATTATAATGTTGAAAGGGATGCCTCGAAAGATGCAACTATGTCTATACAAAGTAGTCCTGGGGAGGATCCTCACAATGGATAGACTGCAGAGATTTTGTATGCATATCGGATATCCAACGTGCAGCCTGTGTCATATGGAGCATGAGTCTATTTCACATTTATTCTTCCAATGTCAAACATCTTACTACATATGGCAGACTCAACCAGAAAAGATGGAAATTAATACAGGACGAGTGCATGAGCTTGATAGCGTGTTTTAGCAAATTAAGAATTCACAGAACCGAGGAGCTTGCTGGTTCCGGAAAGCATGCAGACGACTCGCTTCAGCTGTGTGGCATATATGAAAGGAACATAACAACTAGATCTTTGATGGAAATTGTATGGTGAACATTGGTAGCATTCACAACATTGAATCTAATGTAAGAAGGATGGGAGTGATGGTGATATCCCCATGAGTGAGCGATTGTAACATTTTTTGAGTAGTAATATATTCACTTGGTATGTGTGTGTGTGTGTGTATATATTTGAGGTATCCTTTCTCCAAGTTGGGTCGTGGCTCAAAGCCACCCAGCCACCCAAAGGGGAATTCGAACCCGAGACCTGCATGTCCGTGCAATGGACCACCTCTCGGTGCCCTATTTGCTCAGAGAGTGACGAGGGCCATGAACTATCTCAACAGGATGATGATTGGTGTTGAGCACAGGTACAAACTGGTCGAGAAGGAGTGTCTTGTGCTGATATTTGCCATCCAAAAGACACGCTATTACGTGACCGGGCAGACAATACATGTTATCTCCGGTATTACCCCCTACGGGTGCTCATGACCAAGCGAGGGGCGGTGAGTTCTCGCTTGGCCACTTGGGCTATGCTGGCTCTCTCCCTACGACATGGTGTTCGTCCCCAAGAGGGCCGTAAAAGACCACGCGCTAGCCGACTTCTTGGCGACACACCTAGTACCGGAAACGTCAAAACTATACGACAACATCCCTGATGAAGTGTTGGACTCTAGTGCGACCACGACTAAGTCTTTCTGGCAAATGTTCTTTGATGATGCTTCAAGGACAGGACCCAGAGACGAGATTGTTGCCAGATCAGGCTGGTGCTTATCTCTTCCGACGACTTGGTCATCCATCACGCAAACTCTCTCGTGGAGCCATGTTCCAATAATGTGGCAGAATATAATGTCCTTATCTTCAGACTTCAACTGGCTAAACAGTTGGGGACAGATTATCTAGAAGCCTATGGGGACTCCAAGCTAATAGTAAACCAGGTTCGAAGGGAATACGAGGTCCGACATAAAGATATGGTGCCCTACTACCAAGCAGCGATTAACATGATTTCGACCTTCACCGCGTTCTTCATAGAACATGTGCTCAGGTTGCAAAATATCGAAGCTAATGCCCTTATTGGGCTAACAGCTTCCCTAGTTGTCCCTATCAAAACCCCACATTCAGTCATATTGATCGGCCAAGAGCTGGTACATACCAGAAATAACTTACACATATGTCATATCTACTTTACGGAGACAGAAGTTGGTGTCAAAAATAGGAGGTTCGCCCTCATTGACTATGCGGTCTAGGGCATTTTTTCTGACGACCCAAAAGAAGCCATCTCTGTTAGAAGGTGATCCCTTCGATTATACTATGATATAGCCCACAAAACATTGTATCATCGCTCAAACGATGGACTTCTGATAAGATGCCTATCGGACGCAGAAGCCAAGTAAGCACTTCGCGAGGCGCATGATGGTACCTGTGATGCATATCAGCCAGGCCCCAAGCTACAAGACCGTCTTCGTCGTATGGGTTGCTACTTGCCCACAATGGTCTCGATGCTATGGACTACGCAAAGAGGTACAAGATGTTCCAGATACATACTGATTTGATCCACATGCCATCGGAGTTCCTGCATCCAACAATTGTATCTTGGCCACTTGAAGCATGGGGCGTGGATATTATTGGTCCAATCAGCCCGCAATCAGCTAGAGGGCATCAATTTATCCTTGTCATAATTGATTACTTCTCAAAATGGACAGAGGCCGTGCCACTCTCAGAGGTGAAGACATCTAATGTGATTAGTTTTATTAAACATCATGTTATCTACTGATTCAGCCTGCCTCGTCGGATCATTCATGACAATGATCCGCAATTTGCAAGTCACGTGTTCTATCGATTTTGCGATAAGAATCGAAATCCATAATGCAGCTTCAACGTCATATAATCCAGCAGGAAAATGGATTATCAGAAGCTCTTAACAAGACGGTCATCAGATTACTCAAGAATTTTGTCTCATCCAACAAGCGCGATTGGAATAAGAAACTTAGCGAGTGTCTCTAGGCATACCGAACAATCGTCTGAACTCCGACTGACGGTACCCCATTTTTCTTGGTTTACGGAAGTGAAGCAGTTCTTCCCCAGGAAGTCCAAATTCCTTCCCTCCAAATTTCCCTCTCCAGCCAGCTGAAGGTCGAAAACAATCATCGCTTACGATTGTAAGAACTGGAAGCGTTGGATGAAAAACGTCTCTTAGCTCAACATCATATTGAGCTGTATCAAGCATGTGTTGCTGGAGCCTTCAACAAAAGGGTGAAGGAGAGGACATTCCAAGTCGGCGACCTCGTCTTAACAGTCAGAAGGCCGATGGTTATGACCCACAAAACAGCGACAAAATTCTAAGCCAAATGGGAAGGTCCATTCGTCGTAGAATCGGTTTACTCCAACGGCACATACAGGCTCGTAAAGCCTAATGGAGATTTACTGATGATGCCCTTCAATGGTAAATTCCTAAAGTAATACTATGTTTGGACCTCAGCCAGGCATAGGATCTCCAGCACAATGATGCATACTCTCCCTAGAATGCATCCTAAGAATATTCCTTTAGCACGTTGATATCACCTATGATAAGGATATTCACATCAACGGTCGATTCATGCGACAAAGACTCATCCCATTACTCAACTCACAACATGCGACTGAAGCCTCATGTGCTTTACCAAAGATAAGTTCTCCTTTTATAAATTACAACTACCCTTTAGGGCCTTGTTGCCTCGAGGGTATCCCACATTCGATCCCCAATCGGGTCAAAGGTGCACTTCCTTTCAAGATCACTCCTTTCTAGCAAAGGACGAGACGACTCCAGCCGATATATCACGTCCATATTACCTCTAAATTACCTGTCTAGCCATCTTCCAGAAAATAATCATGTCTATATTACCTCTGGATTGTTTTCCAAACCAAAGGTACTTATTTGCCATGTCCATATCACCTCTGAGGAATATCTATCCTATCATCTGCTGTTTCAACCACATTGTTCCAAACTAGTAGCATCATTATGATCCATACTAATTTTTCTAAAAAAAATTATAATTTAAAAAACTAATCAAATTTGAATATCAAAACTAACTAATTTTATAATAATAATAAAAATACTTAATCTCAACTTGATTTCCTCCAAAATTGGACGTAAAATTGTTGCAGGGTGGTTGTCTATCAAGTTGAAGCCTCCAAAAATTCTGAACTCCTGCAAATTTTATTGCACTTTAGTCTCAGAAAGTTGCTACTACAAGTGGAAGTACTTGCATGTCCATATCATTTCTGAGCAAGACATTCCCTTATTCCGCTATCACACTCGCATGGTCCCTGATAATATTTTCTATTCCATTTTACTATCCGTACCCAGTCTTGGGTACGCCATGGGTAGCGAGTCCACCTAACCCTAGTCGGTCCTCCTGAAACATTCCTCTTTCCAAGTATACTACCAAAATCATTCTGATACAGAAAGATCCTCAAATACACAGAAAGGGAGGGCATAGGTCAAACAGTGACATCATGTACAGTCGAGCAGTTAGTCCTGGGTAATCCACCAAAAAAAAATATGCTAAAAGAAGGAAAAACTTCATTGATAAAAGATGGAGGGTTACAAATTATGGCCACAAAGGCCCAACCAAAAAAAAGAGAAGAAAGAAAACTAAGAGGAAGAGCAATCAGAGTCATCAATGGCGTCTGTATGTGTTGGAGTGACTGGACACCAGAATACTGAAACAACTGGCGGAAGGCCTCCACCCCTTCTAGTGACTTCTTCTCCTCCGAGTCCAGAGCGAGGGAGTCAAAGTCCGACGACACCCTCAGAGGATCGGTGATATTCTCCAAGGATAGACCAAGGATAGTCAGGAGACGGTCGGCTGTCGCCAACTTCTTCTCCTCCAACGTCCTCTTCCTCGAGCTGGAGGAAGACGATGGAGGTGGAACCATGACAGGCCCCGTAGCAGAGACAACAGAAATCGCAAACTCCATCCTCCTTAACTTCCTAAATGCCTACGACGAGAAGTTTTTTTCGAAGCCATAAGGAAGAAAGAAGAAGTAATGGTCATCGCCTGAATTTATAGATGAACCTGGGTGACGCTTCGATACAACAATAAATGCATAGGAAAACAAAAGATGCCTCGATCTTCTCAAAGCACGATTCGAGTCCCCCAATTGGCGACAAATCGAGGCCCAGAGCGAAATCTTTTCGAATGCAACAGATATCATTAAAAGCCTGACAGTATTTCTTGTGCCATAAACTGACAACATCATCTACAGCCTAGCAGCATTGCAGAACATTAACGGACAAGCCAAGATGGCCCAAATGCTATGCGTCCATGCTTCAGTTCAAAATGTTCCAAACTTATTCCAAGTTTGAAAACTTTGAAGAGGGTTTTGTAGAAACATAGAAAATTACTAAAGGCCCACTCAGTCCAAACCGCATCAGGTCATGGGCTAAAGGCAGCAAAACAACACACCTCTCCTTCGGTTGTTCTTCCTCTGATGCTCCAAGTACCATGTACTCCTACAGGACACAGTACAAAGGCCTACATCACCCTAATCACTACCTATTGACAGAAGATATCAGCGCAGTGCCACGTGTATACCCCCTGCGGCTTCCTACAGGGAAGTCTCATGCAGCTGGAATACTATATGGCAGGTCTTATGTGGCTAAAGCCTTCATATGATAGTGCTCCAGAAGGCAGATTCTTTCAAATCTCGATGTGTGCCACATGTCAGAATTGGCTGAGCCATTCAATTAATAGCTAGGTGATTTGAATCATGTGTTTATAGCGTATGTGTTATGAGACACCCCATTAAACCAAGTGATTCTCCTAAATTTCAGTATATGCCACATGTCAAACCGATTGGGCATATAACCTTGATGATTTGATCTCGCGTTTATGACATGTGAGTTGTAACCGTCCTACTCAACGAAAAATCTTCCCAAATCATAGTATGTGCCACATGTCACTAAGGCTATAAATTGGACAAAGTAGTCTGTTGTCCGTACGAGTCCGGCTCGATAAATGGTTCGACCGCGGGCCGTTCGGTTGAATTAACGAACATAACTTGGATATTTTTTGTCCGTTTAAAAATCCGACCCGGACACGGTCATATCCTTGCTCGGTTCGAATTTGTCCGTGGATCGTCCGACAGTGGAGACTCTTTTTTATTTTGAATCAATTATGTCATATCATTTTGGGTTTGCATTATTTTTTTTGATGTCCGGTCTGGATTTTTGTTGACCTCTTACTCTTTTTTGTTGTATTCTATGACCTTTGCTTGTATCTCCTTTCAACTTGATTTTTGTACCAACTATCAAGGTATCTTGATTAAGTAACAACTTTAGGTAATATATTTAATTTATCTGCGGACCATGCAATTGAATTAATGAATAGTAGATTGTCCGTGTCCGTTCGGCCGAACTCATTTTCATTTTCGAACCAAACACGGAGAATGGATGTCCGTGTCCGTCCGTATCGTTTACTTCCCTATGTGTCACCATGATCGGGCCATACAATTAGCAGCTGTAATTCTCAATTACACTAAATCAAACTTCCATAAACAGCACCTCCGGGATCTCTATAGCGGTTCTCCTCCAATCAACGCCATGTGTCATTTTGACCAGGCTTTGCATTTAAAACAGTTATAGCAGATAGCTTAAAAATCTAGATTGTGTACCATGGATCTCACAGCTGATTACATCCAATTAACTGCCTCATGTGTAGCTGATTTCGGTGAGAATTGCTATAAATAGAGGCACATTTTCTTCCAGACAGACACACAAGATGGAGACGCAAAGAGAGAAAGAGAGAGAGCATATCAAAGAGAAAGACTGTAGAAGTATGAAAAATTTTCAGCAAATGAATCCCCATGCGCCCAAGCCAATAAAAGCTCCATCAGTGTAGCTCCATGCGCCCAGTCAGTGTAGCTCCATGCGCCCAGTCAGTGAAGCTCCATACGACCAGTCAATGAAGCTCTATGCGCCCAGTCAGTGAAGCTTCATGCGCCCAGCTAGTAAAGTTTTATGCGCCCAAGACTAGCTTCCCCGAAAGGAGGGTACATAGCCTGAGACATGGCTATGCGTCCAAGCCTGACTCAGTCAAAGCCATGATCAAAACGTGCACCGAAGCGCATGGCCACGTCAGTCTCCACGAGCAGTCGTGTACCGAAGCATGCGACCACGTCAACGCCACGACCAACCCACGATCTCGCAGCCTGTATGCGCCTACATCCTATGCGCCCAAAGCAGGACTATGCATCCACATAGAAATCAGCGTATTTTCTCATGTGGACGCATAACATCATTCCAGCCCAAGAACGACTACAAAAGGGGGGCCTCATCCCTCTTCAAAACACAGAACGGAGAGCATTTTCAAGAGCCAAATTGCTGCACTTCTTGCCAGTGAGCCGAGAGTAAGCAATTTTCTTAGGTTTTCTTCCGCTTTTGTAATCGGAGTGTCAACGGAGTAAAGGAGCAACTGCCGCTCGATCTCCATCATCCCATTCCCCAGAATTCGTTTTTGTACTCGGGGATCCTCAGCGTAGGATCTCTCAGGCGTACTCGATTTGTGGTGCTTTGTGCCAATAAAAAAAAGACAACATTTTCTTCTTCTTTTTTGTGTGTGTCCACAAGAATGGCAACTCTGCTGGGGACTACCTTTTCCTCTAACGAGAAGGTTGTGACGCAATTCGATACCGACAAAGTAGGGAGTACTCAGAAGATGATGATCGTAAAGTTCGATCAGCAGGCGTTCGAAGAGATGCTCTCGAGGGACGGCTCTACTCCCTCAAAATCAGCGAAGCCAAACAAGTCTCATAAGACTTGGCTTCCAAAGGCTCACTGTGCATATCCTGCTAGTGTCATAGCAGATATGCAGCTGGAGGACTCTGTCACATGGGCGCATGATACTGCCACAGAAGTTCCCTAAATAGAGAAGGCTCACACCGTTCCGGGCTCTACTAGCCCAGTGACTTCTTTCATGTACAAACAACAACAGGGTGTTCAATACCTGAGACTTGGCAAAGGAAAACACTACGATGCCAAGAATCGGGGTGTGCGACACTCTGGCCGAACTCGGCGAGGCTCACAAACGAAGGAGGCCAAACTGGAAGAAAACAGCGCTGCTCCACCAAGCATGTGCCAAAGGCCATGCGCCCAAGGGAGTGTTTGGGCGCATAGCCCCAACCAGAACACTTTTGTCTTCAACAGGCTGGGCATCCAGAGCCATGCGCCCAAGGCTATGCACCCATGCTCTCTGGATCCATACTATGTGCCCACATCAAGGAGGCTCAGACATGCTATCAAGGAGCATGCGCCCAAGGTCAGTCTCCAAGGCCTATGCGCCCACAACAAAAAGACAGGCCCCAACGCGTATAGCACGGGGCTGTCTTCAAGGACATCATAGAACTTAGGTGTGGGGGTTGCCCCTGCACATGAACTAAGTCTGGATGCGCCTACTCTCCTTAAGAACCCGCATGCAAACTTCGGCGATGAATGCAACATGGATTGTAAGGCAAAACTCCCTTCCGCTGACTTGTGCGACATGATAAATCATAAGTGTAAAGCGAGAAAGAACATAACAATTCATAGTGTGCTTCCGTGCACCAGTGTTGTTATCAACTGTTATTGCTCCAAAGCAACAAGAGTGCCTCAGAGAAAGTCTGTGTTTCGACGGCTACACTTTGTAGGCCTTCAAAATAAAAGTCATGCTGAGTTGATCAGAACTGAGTCTCAAAGTCACGCTGAGTTGATCAGAATTGAGTCTCAAAGTCACGCTGGGTTGATCAAGACAATGTTTAAAAAATCACGCTAGTGACAGCTCATCATTTGTCAGAAGTATCATCATAACTGACAGCACGACAGTCGAGGAATGTCTCATTGTATGCCACGTATGCACGGAGCTCGAGAGATCACAGCCGACTATTGTGTGACTTTTGAAATCTTTTTCAGCAAGACTCAGCCTTCATCAAGTTAGCGTAGCAAAAGAGTTTCTTGTCATTTAGTGCGACTGACAAAGTAATCACTGTCAGAGATTTTATGTCAGTCGAGGCACGTCAAATCAAGACAGCTGGCAGTCCTGCCTCAAGCTTGCGTATATTTTGAGCCTTCTGGCTCAAGTCTGCATGTATTTTGAACTTCTATGTTCCTTCATCAAGTTTACGTGAATTTTGAAGCTTTTTGCCCCAAGTCTGCGTGGATTCTGAAGCTTCTTGCCCTAAGTCTACGTGGATTTTGAAGCTTTCTAACCCAAGTCTGCGTGGATTTCGTCCTCAACAAGCCTGCGTGGATTTCATCAAATTGGAGTACGTGGCAGCCATGCCACTGATCTCTCGCTTGCATGTCCTGTAACTTGCACACGACTCATACATGATTGCCATGTGTCCAACAGTTACAGGCCACGTCCAGTAACTGCTCACAACCTTGCGTATGTTAAATTCTGCGTGATTTTCAACTATGCACAGGCTGTAAAGACAGTTATCTTTTTCAGTTATTTTTGACTCTATAAATAGAGTTCTTTTTTTATTCATTGTACAGATACACAGATATCTAATTGCTGTTGAAATTTTGAGAGCTTTTCTTCTTCGCATCGTCCAAGGGATAAAGCGATCGTCTTCTAGATCGGATTCCTACAGTTGTAATTTTTCCGGATACACAATAAATAAAGTGAATTTATTTATGGAAAACAAATTAGCGACTCTGCTGGGGATAACCATCTTCTCTTCTGAGATGGTAACAACTCAATGCGACACTTCGTCAGTCGGCTCGACGAAGAAGGTGATATCGATCCAATTCGATCAACTCGCCTATGAAAAAATGCAGCGGGCTAAGGGTGGCAAGCCTACTTCAGCCTCCATCACTACTGCCAAGTCGAAGGGACGATCTGTCTATGTCCCTAAGGATCAGTTGGTAACCAATGGTGACTCTTCTGCCACAGTGTCTACTCCTAACACTGGTAAGGAGTCTACTGCAAGCACACACACTCTTGTGTGTTCGAAGACAACAGCAGCCAAAAGTCACGCTAGCAGCACTGGCTCCTTAGCCAAGTCTGTTCCAGTGTGCAATCTTAATTCTAAAAGTCACGCTGGCAGCACTGGCTCCTTAGCCAAGTCTGTTCCAGTGTGCAATCTTAATTCTAAAAGTCACGCTGGCAGCACTGGCTCCTTAGCCAAGCCTGTTCCAGTGTGCAATCTTAATTCTAAAAGTCACGCTGGCAGTACTGGCTCCTTAGCCAAGTCTGTTCCAGTGTGCAATCTTAATTCTAAAAGTCACGCTGGCAGCACTGGCTCCTTAGCCAAGCCTGTTCCAGCGTACAATTTTAATTCCAAAAGTCACGCTGGCAGCACTGACTCCTTAGTCAAGCCTGTTCCAGCGTGTATTTCTAATATCAAAAGTCACGCTGACAGCACTGGCTCCTTAGCCAAATCTGTTCCAGCGTGTATTTCACCAAAGTCTGGCTCTTTAGCCAAGACTCTATATACTGACAATACAGGCTCTTTAGCCAAATTGTCACCACCATACTCTAAGAGGAATAGCTCTTTAGCTATCTCTTCTTCTTTGCCAAGTTCTACTAGAACTGGGGGTGGTCTTGCTCCTCCACACAAAGTCCCTTCGAAAAAAAACAATTCTTTAGTTGTTTCTTCTGCTCCTGTAGTTTTTACTTCAGGAACAGCTTTGACTGACAATTTTGTTAGTCAAAGAAAAGGAGATAGTCTTTTGACTACTCTTCCTTCTGGACATTCTATGTCCCAAAACTTGAATAAGTCTAAGAAGAAACATTTCTTAATGTCTTCTTCTACGACTTCTTCGAATTGGGCACAGAATTTGTCTATAAAAGAGGGTCTGTTACCAACTCCTAATCAAGGGGGTGGTCCAACTCTTCCTTCTTTGCAAATATCCAGATCAATGGAAGGAAAACTCCAAGTTCTAAGAGCAAAACTTGATCAAATCCGTTTAGGAAGCACTTCTGGTGTCAAGAAAACATACCAATCAGGAACAAAAGCAAGGGATCCAGATGCAGAGTATGCTAGAAATTATATGGCTCACATTAATCACTCTCTATATAATCAAGAGCCATCAAGACCTAAAAATGCATAAAGAATGTTCTCTGATGTACCTCAATCTTCACAGACAGATCTACGAGAACATCTTCAACAAAAGAAAAGGAATAATTCTGTGTCAATGGACCATGCTGAATGTGACTTCCAGCCAAGAGTCATAATTCAATACAGATGTCAATCAATGGATCAGAACCATGTTGATCATGAATGTGACTTCCAGCCGAGAGTCACAATGCAATGCAGATGTCAAACTAAACGACAATCTGTTTTCAATCGGATTCAGTGTGAACCTATGCCTGATGAAGATGAACCTCTGTATGCTTCTGTCAACATGACCTCTCGGAATACTGGGGGTAGAAATGATAGTCCAGATGGAGTATATAGAGGCACCAGATCAAAAGTCCTGGCTTCTACTCAAAGGACTTCGATTTTTGAAGATGATTCTGAGTTTCTTGGGGAATCTAACTTTCCACCTCTTCCTACTGGGGGTAGTTCTCCTATAACTGACTTTGATACACAAAGTAGTGATTCAGAACAAACAACATCCACCAGTTCATCAAAAATCCCTCGTACAGTCACAACATATATGGTTGATGGGAATACTGATGAACCTTCTTCTTCCATGACTCCTCAAGAACAAAGAATTGCTTCTTTGGAACAACAAATGAAGTCTATGGCTGATAATATGAAGTCGATGTATGAACTCATGGCAGCCCAATTGTAAAATCGACAGACTGTACCAGAAGCTACACCAATTGACACTGGTGTAAGTCCAGTACATGTTCCTCCAGCAGTCCAATCCAATACTCCTGGGCAAGCTCAAACAGTTCCTAGTCACTCTGGAGCTGGGGTTAGTACTTATAATGCTGTTCCTCCTCCCAACTATTCTCTACAAGCTACAACTCTACAATCTTCTGGAGTTGTTACTGAAGAATTGAGGAATCTCCGAACTCAATTTGAGACATTCAAACAGAAAGATGGTTTACAAAGGTTAGGCATCAAGCAACCTTATCCGATAGAATGGAAGCAAGTATCATACCCTCCTAAATACAAGCCTCCTACTATCTCATTCTATGATGGAACCACTTCTCCAAGTCAATTTATTAATCACTTTGAAGTGATGACTGACCAGCTGCAACCAAGCGACGCCCTCCTTACTCGGGTGTTTGTCGGATGTCTCAAAGGAACGGCCTATGAATGGTATAGAAGTCTCCCGGATGGGTGTATTACTTCATTTGCCGGTTTCAAACAAATGTTTCTTGAACGGTTCTATGAAGGGCTCAATGACATGACTATGTCTGCTCTTATTAGAATCAAGCAGAAAAATAATAAAACTATAGAGGAATTCATTGAACGGTTTCGAAGAGAAGCTCTGAAGATGCCTCTGGGAACTCCTGATGCTGTCACCATTGACACATGCAAATCAAATTTATTGCCAATAATCAGCATGTGGACAGGATCCACTCAATTTCAAGATTGGCCTTCCTTCATAGTCAGTGCCAAAGCTGCAGAAATCAGTACTGAAACCTTCAAAGGTTTAGGAGTACAGATGAATCCTAAAGAAACAGGTCAAAATACTGCTAAATTCAATAAAAGCAAGGGAAAAGAAACTCTTGAAGTTAATCTTCAGAGTAAAGATGCATCGACCGTTCAAACTTCTCCTGCCTCTACAACTCAACAACCGAGAACACCTCGCCCCAAGGAAGAATACTCTTTTGATGACGATGATGACCTTGGTATTTTTGAATGTCTGCTGAAAGGTAATAAAATACAATTACCTGAAATCAAGAAACCAGATGAAGCTGGTAAGACAGATCATCCCAAATACTGTCCATACCACAGAATATTGGGTCACACAATTCGTACATGCTATGTACTGAAAGGAAAGATCCAAGAAATGATTAAATCTGGAGCTATCTCTCTTACTCCGAAAGAGAAGACTGTCACCTCCAATATCGTCTCTATGCAATTCGGAGATTTCCCCCCTCAATTCCTTGAAAGCGGGATTGTTCCTATCCCCAAGGCAACTCTTGAGATAGTGAATGTTCCTCCTCCACAGTCTGATGGGTTAGTACCAATCACTATGGAGACAGAAGAAATCATGTGGATTCATCCTGATCTAGTGGCAGGCTTTGAATCTCCTCCTCTTCAAAAGACTACATCTCGAAAGTCCAAGAAGGCTGGAAAGATTAAATCATGTCATATGACTTCTCTCGGATCTACTCCTGATACAGAATCAAAAGATAAGGAAGAAGCACTTGCTGGTGCTACTAGAATAGGAAAACCTTATCTAAAGGATTATTCCAAAAGTCCTGAGGATACTCTTAATATCCCTCCTGTTGACAAAGATGCTCCTAATGTTCCTCTTGAAGAAGAATCATCCGATGCACCTATTCCTTCCACTGCACCAGTTGAGCCTGCTCCTTCCAAGCCTACATCTCTTGAGAAAGGCAAACAACAGGCTCGGTTTGATAAGCCCATCAAGAAGTCCCATCTTCTTGGGCTTCAGAAACCTTATAACTTTGATATTTTAGCGCAACTTGCTAATACTCCAGCTAGAATGTCACTCTTTGAACTTCTCCGTCTTTCTAAAGAGACTCGGGAGACGCTAAGTGAAGCACTTCTTCAGGCAGACTCTTGTCTTGCACAATTAAAGAAGCCAGGTGAAGAACCTGCCACTTGCTTACATTGCAACAGTGTATTGGAGATTATCCCAAATATTACCTTTACACAAGATGACATGCTACTGGAGGATAATCGACATGATCAGCCTCTCTACTACACCGGTTATATCGATACAATAAAGATAGATCGTATCCTCATTGATCCAGGGTCTGCTATAAGTATAATGCCAAAGAGTCTGTTGGATGAATTGAAAATTCCTCTTCACAAGCTTTCCAAGACGGTTACTACTATCATGGGATTCAATCAAAGCTGAAGCGAGCCTCTGGAAAAGATTCATCTGAAACTTCAGATTGGTGATTTCAGATCCAAAGTCACTTTCTATGTGATCGAGATTGTGGGGTCTTATAATCTTCTTCTGGGGAGGCCCTTTCTTCATGAAAATAATGTTGTGCCTTCTACTCTTCATCAGTGCTTTAAATACATTGACAGCAATGGAAAAGTACAAAAGGAAGTTGCTGATATAAATCCCTTCCATGGGGTTGAAGCTTATTTCAATAATTTCCGGATGTATAAAGAAGAATATACAAGGGTAATACAAGCTATGGAGAAAGAGGATTCACAAAGTGAGACTTTAATAATCCCTGTTAAAAGTCGAACTACTCACCAACAATCTCCCAAACCCTCTGGAGAAGGTTCCTTCATCATTCCAGTAAGCGGACGGATCTCTCCATTACTTCAGTCGTCTACTCAAGATACACTGATCATTCCTGTCAGTGGGCGTACTACAGTTCCTGTATCTTCACATATGAAGCAGGATACTATGGTAATCCCTGTTGGAGGGCAGACTACTCTTCCATCTCAAAATTCAAGGGAGCTCACCTCTTCTGAGCCATTTGTTATCGATCTTAATCGAAACAAAACTCTCTCTCATTCTTCTTCTCCCCTTTTAGTCATTGATTTGGCTAAGATCTCTAAGGCTCAGTCTTCTTCCAATGTAAATACTGCTACTTTTAAAGTTAATGAAAAGTCTCCATCTTTGCAGTATGTTGATGTGTGTAATCATGTTCATAGTTATTTACATTTGTTAGATGACTTGAGAACAATAACCATAGGAGTTGTACAGACTTTCCATACAGATGTATCCCTGGAATCAGCACAAACTTCATACTTTCTGGTTCCCAGCAGAAAGCCAGGAGACATTCCAATATTCTTTTACAAAGGACCCCAAAATCCTTCTAACCCTGAAGATGATGACAAAAATGATGATACTGGAAGATTACAACTACGTCGTTATAGTCAGCAATCTAAAGACATCATTAAAAATATGGGTTATGACTTCAGAACTGGCCTCAGTAATGGGAGAGGAAGAAGAATGCCTATTCGGATCCCTCCTTTAAAATATGGAAGGACGAAATGCGGATTAGGTTATATTGCTCCTACTCCCTTTATCAATACTATCCATGAAGATCTTGAATCTGACGAAGATAAGAGATCCAATTCTTCTAGTACTACCTCTTGGGATTCTGATACAAGTATCGGTGAATTCCACTGCAACATTCTGTCTTCCAACATGGTCTCCATTGACCGTTCTGAAGAAAGTGATGAAGACGAAGATGGGTTTGAAATCTCACCTGAATCAGAACAATGGGCCCAAAGATTAGATAATCAATGGGAATTCCGGTTCGAACAAAAAGAACCTCCGACTGAAGATAAACTTGTTCAAATAGATGTTGGTGAAGAGGGATCCCCCAAACCAATATTCATCAGTGAAAGTCTTTCAGAGACTGACAAGCAAGACATGATCAAACTTATTCGTGAATACATCGATGTCTTTGCTTGGAGCTATGAAGATATGCCAGGACTTGATCCACAGATAGCAACTCATAAACTCAATATCCTGCCGAATGCTAAATCGGTCAAGCAACAATAGCGACGATTTCGTCCAGACATTATGGATGCAATTGAAGCTGAAGTCAATAAACTCATGGTCTCCGGGTTTATTAGAGAAGAACAACATCCTGATTGGGTGGCTAATATAGTTCCTGTCCTTAAAAAGATTGGCAAGATCAGAGTATGCATAGACTTCCGCGATCTCAATGCGGCATGTCCTAAAGACGAATTCCCTCTACCAATTACTGATGTTATGATCGATAATACCTGTGAGTTTGAACGGATATCATTCATGGACGGGTATTCTGGGTACAATCAGATTAAAATATTTCCAGATGACGAGAAGCACACTTCTTTCAGAACGCCGATCGGTACATACTGTTATACAGTGATGCCATTCGGTCTCAAGAATGCAAGAGCAACTTATCAACGAGCTATGAGCATTATATTCCGTGAAGATTTGCGAAAAACAGTCGAATGCTACGTTGATGATATTGCAGTTAAAAGTCGACAAAAAGAGGATCACATCCAAGATTTGAAGACTATTTTTGATCTAATGCATAAGCATCAATTAAAGATGAACCCTACTAAGTCCTTCTTAGGCGTCTCTAGTGGCAAATTTCTCGGCTTCGTCATTACCGCTAAAGGTATACACGTAGATCCCGAGAAGATCAAAGCCATCCAAGAGATACGTCCTCCACGCACCTTAAAAGTGCTACGAGGATTTCAAGGAAGGGTCGCTTATATCAGGAGATTCATCTCCAATCTTTCAGGATGCTGCAGACCATTCAACAAACTTATGAAGAAAGGTGTTTCTTTTGTCTGGAATGATGAATGTCAGAAGGCATTCGATGATATAAAACAATATCTGATGAGCCCTCCAGTATTGGTACCTCCTGTCTCAGGAATACCGTTCCTCTTATATACCCGAGCAATGAGTCATTCACTGGGTGCATTGCTCTCTCAAAAGAATAACAATGGTCATGAACAAGCCATTTACTATCTCAGTCGTACTATGACCGGAGCTGAACCTCGATATTCACCGGTCGAAAAAGAATGTCTAGCCTTGATGTTCGCTGTCCAAAAGACACGACATTATATCATGGGTCAGACTATTCATGTCATTTCCCGGATCAATCCTATACGGGTCATGATGAAGAAACCGAGTGTTTTGAATTCTCGATTGGCTAACTGGGGAATCTTACTTGCTCAGTATGATATGCACTTCATTCCTCAGAAATCAGTCAAAGGACAAGCTTTAGCTGATTTTTTGGCTGCTCATTCAATTCCAGAAAATTCAAAACTCTATGATGAAATCCCAGATGAAGTCCTAGATTCAAACCAGATTGTTGAAGAAGATCCTACTTGGCGTCTATTCTTTGATGGAGCTTCAAGAATAGGTCCTAACAGTGATATTGTCGCTGGAGTTGGAATCGTTCTTGTGTCGCCAGAAGGTCTTGCTATCCAAAGAGCTTATTCTCTCGATCAACCATGTTCAAATAATGTAGCTGAGTACAATGCACTGCTTATTGGTCTTCAACTCGCTAAACATCTGAATATTCAACATTTGGAAGCGTATGGAGATTCTAAACTCATTGTCAATCAGATAAGGGGTACTTATGAAGTTCGCCATCAAGATCTGGTTCCTTATCATAGATCGGCTATATCTATGGCTTCTTCATTTGAAGAGTTCTTTATTGAGCATGTTAGGCGAGCATGTAACACAGAAGCCGATGCTCTTGCCAATCTTGCGGCGGTGTTGGCTATTCCAATTAGACGTCAACAAATGATTGTTGTTTGCAATCAAGAATTATTTTATCTCGAAAACAATCTAACTCTAGGACTTCTCGTTGACATTGAAGAATCAACATCTCATGATGTCAACACAACAAGAGGATTTGGATTTAGTCGTAAATCATTGTCATCTTCATTTGATTCTAGCATGGAATTCATCTTCAGTAATTCAGCTGAGATTCAGAATACGGATAAAGATTTGAGACTTCCTTTCTTAGATTTCGTATTGTATGATATTCTTCCAGATGATCCGAGTGAAGCGGCATCTATCAGACGACGATCACTCAGATTCTATTACAATCACACCACAAAAACCTTATATCGTCGAGCTTATGATGGTTTACTTCTTCGATGTGTTGCCGGTGATGAGATTCAACAAATCATTCGTAAAGCACATGATGGAATTTATGGAGCACATCAGCCTGGACCAAAACTTCAAGACCGTATTCGACGTATGGGTTATTACTGGCCCACTATGGTATCAGATGCCATCGAATATGCGAGGAAGTGTAAAGCTTGTCAAATCCATACGAATTTTATTCATCAACCCTCGGAATTTCTGCATCCGACGGCTGCATCATGGCCCTTCGAAGCTTGGGGCATGGACATTATTGGTCCGATCAATCCGCCATCATCAAAAGGTCATCGGTTTATTCTCGCAATAACCGATTATTTCTCCAAATGGGCCGAAGCTATTCCTTTATCTGAAGTCAAGACGTCCAATGTCATCAACTTTATCAAGCATCATATCATATACAGATTTGGTGTTCCTCGACGTATTATTCATGATAATGGTCCACAGTTCGTCAGTCAGAAATTTACTCGATTCTGTGACGATCATCGGATCAACAATGTGGCTTCTACCGCATATAATCCGACAGCTAACGGATTAGCAGAAGCTTTCAACAAGACCATCATCAAACTCTTAAAGAAGTTTGTTTCTACTAACAAACGCAACTTGAGTGAGAAACTTGGTGAATGTTTGTGGGCTTACCGTACTACAGTTCATAATGCTACTAAATGTACACCTTTCTCTCTGGTGTACGGATGCGAAGCTGTTCTTCCATTAGAGATTCAAATTCCTTCTTTAAGGATAGCAATCGCTAATGATCTTACTGCCGAGAATAATGATCGTCTTCGACTTCAGGAGTTGGAAGCTCTGGATGAAAAGCGGTTATCTGCTCAACAGAATATTGAATTCTATCAAGCTAGAATTTCAAGAGCTTTTAACAAGAAAGTCAGAGTTCGAGCATATCAAAAAGGGGAACTTGTTCTAACAGTCAGACGTCCTATGACTATGACTCATATGAGCAAAGGCAAATTCGACGCAAAGTGGGAAGGCCCCTATATTGTGAGAAGAGTTTTCTCAAATGGAGCTTATCAACTCTCAGAACTTGATGGTCGGAAAGTTATGATGCCTATCAATGGCAAATTCCTTAAAAAGTATTATGTATAAATGTAAATCATCAGACAAGTTCATGTTTATAAATAAAATTTTATTTTAATCATGAATGATAGTACATGATATTAAGGAAGATCACTATCATCCTTCTCTACATTTGGACGCGGATCACTACCGTCTTTCTCGAAAATGCGATCAGCAAAAGAACTGAGAACTTCTTTGCTGGAGCCCACGAGAAACATGCAGACTGCCATCCTCATGGCTTCCTCTTCTTCAGTACTTCCTGGATCAAACAGAAAATCCAGAATGTCTCGTGGCGGCTTGGGTGCAGACGAACCTTTGCCTGCTTCTACCTCCTTCGGCCGAACTGGATCGGCAGGGCGTTCTTCAGTGTCCTTCTGAACTTTTGAGACGATTTCTGCCTTCTTGGATGCTTCTTCAGACGACATTTTTATGTTAAAGAGTAGAAGTGTTCGTCCTTTGTTAGATTTCTGCTATATTTATAGACAGAAATTCCTCGAATAATGAAACGACACATTCATCCGATGGTTCGCCCGTTCATTAATACTTGACGGTTCATCCGTTCATTTATTACATTCATCCGACGGTTCGTCCGTTCATTAATACTTGACGGTTCATCCGTTCATTTATTACATTCATCCGATGGTTCACTTGTTCATTATCACCTGACGTTTTGTCCGTTCATTATTTTTCTATCAATTTATTAAAAAGTAGAAATTCGTTATTTATCACGTTTTCATAACCTCTGAATAAATGCTGAATCTACCTACTCATTTGTCATTTTCCATCTTTGACCTCTGTATAGAAATCAATCTATTTTCTTTTGAGTTCCTACATATTATCACGTCCATATTACCTCTGATAGTATTATGTACTCTAAATCAGAAAAGAAGGTTTCATTATCTATCATGTCCACAATTCATCCAAATAAATACAAATTATTGAGCATAGAAAGATTATCACTTCCACTCTCATATCATCATAAAAAGTCTATTACATTTTCTTAGACTTTCTTACAAATCATAATGGAAATCTATTACAATTTTGGATTTTCATACACACAACAAATAACCTAATAGAGATCTATTTTCTTCCTTGGATCTTTTCCGTCGGGTTCGTTGTTTGTTGCAATTCCTGACTGTCTGAGCTCCAGTGGCGACTAGAGCAGCAGGAATCAAACTCTGGTCTTATCTCTCAGACGAGAGGAGAACCACAGAGTATGGCAGCCCGAAGGCGTGTTGCTGCCAATACAACTGGTGGATTAGGAGCGGCCTTTCAGAGGAGACAGGAATGTATCCAATATTGGGATACAATTCCTAGTTCTGCCGTGAAAGGAACTCTACTGCCCGATTTTTCGGGGTAGAGTTAACTCCACCGTCCAACTCTCCGTGTATAAAGGCTCTTCCTACCATCGGAGGAAGACCCTTCTATCCCATGAAGAGTTCTGAGTTGTCTGATTTGCACGTCAAAAGCGCATGAGCTCCCTGATGTTGATGTCAGAAGAACGCTCTCCACAACATCCAAATCACCAATGCCAGTTCTAAAAAAATTTTGCAGCCAAGCTTCTGCAGAAAACAGCAAAGAAAATGAGATTAATTAACAGAAATGTCATTTGGCACGCACTGGCCAGTCAAGCACACCCTGTTCAGTCAGAAACAAAAGTTCATCTTCAACAGTTCGTATTTCCCCATCACTTACGTTGAATAGGGGGATACGTGACTTCTCGTCGAGGAAGTCTATCAGTAGTGGCACGAGAGGAAGTCGCAGGGGCTTTTCCCTTGGCCTGAGAGTCAGCTTTCTTGGGAGCCATTGCTGTTAAGAAAGGGAAGAGGAAGTTGGAGAAGACGAAGTTCGTCGGAGGAGGGAAGTTTTCTCTTCTGTGGATTCTCTCTCTAAAAAGCAAGTAAAGAATGAAAGAAGTGGATTATGGCTTATTTATAGGCTCGTAAAGAATTCTAAACAGCACATCATTACTTGCCTCGATTTAGGAGTCTGATACGGGATCCTAACTGCACAGAATCCCAACAGTCCAATCATTAAGGAGTAAATATCTCTTTAAAGTCATCTCAGCGTGACTAAATTCATTTTATCATCTTAATTTTAAAGTATTTCGAAATAATTTATCATTTTTTCGAAAACTTTGAAGGGGGTTTTGTAGGCCTTCAAAATGAAAGTCACGCTGAGTTGATCAGAACTGAGTCTCAAAGTCACGCTGAGTTGATCAGAATTGAGTCTCAAAGTCACGCTGGGTTGATCAAGACAATGTTTAAAAAATCACGCTAGTGACAGCTCATAATTTATCAGAAGTATCATCATAACTGACAGCACGACAATCGAGGAATGTCTCCTCGTATGCCACGTATGCACGGAGCTCGAGAGATCACAGCCGACTATTGCGTGACTTTTGAAATCTTCTTCAGCAAGACTCAGCCTTCATCAAGTTGGCGTAGCAAAAGAGTTTCTTGTCATTTAGTGCGACTGACAAAGTAATCACTGTCAGAGATTTTATGTCAGTCGAGGCACGTCAAATCAAGACAGCTGGCAGTCCTGCCTCAAGCTTGCGTATATTTTGAGCCTTCTGGCTCAAGTCTGCGTATATTTTGAACTTCTATGTTCCTTCATCAAGTTTGCGTGGATTTTGAAGCTTTTTGCTCCAAGTCTGCGTGGATTCTGAAGCTTCTTGCCCCAAGTCTGCGTGGATTTTGAAGCTTTCTAACCCAAGTCTGCGTGGATTTCGTCCTCAACAAGCCTGCGTGGATTTCATCAAATTGGAGTACGTGGCAGCCATGCCACTGATCTCTCGCTTGCGTGTCCTGTAACTTGCACACGACTCATACATGATTGCCATGTGTCCAACAGTTACAGGCCACATCCAGTAACTGCTCACAACCTTGCGTATGTTAAATCCTGCGTGATTTTCAACTATGCACAGGCTGTGAAGACAGTTATCTTTTTCAGTTATTTTTGACTCTATAAATAGAGTTCTTTTTTTATTCATTGTACAGATACACAGATATCTAATTGCTGTTAAAATTTTGAGAGCTTTTCTTCTTCGCATCGTCCAAGGGATAAAGCGATCGTCTTCTAGATCGGATTCCTACAGTTGTAATTTTCCCGGATACACAATAAATAAAGTGAATTTATTTATGGAAAACACACTTCTCTGATGACGAGAAGCCACTACGTGTTTTATCCAACATGGCTTCATGGGGTCCCCCTTACGGAAGCCCCAATCAAAGATGGTGGACTACGAACCCAACCTTATCTCTTAGCTCCGCGAGAAGAAGAAGGAGAAGTCTACCAACAGATGGCCAACAGGCTGTCACATCCAAAGGAGTCTATATGGGCACTCGATCAAAGGCAAGATTCCGTATGGACGACGAAGATTCCCAAGACGGGGGTAGCATTCCCTCCGAATCTGAAGCTGATGACCCCCACACTGGGGGGTAGCCTTCCAGAGGACGATGATCCCTTCGAATCCGATGGCAACTATCTACCTCCTCTACCTGAAGATGAAGGACTTATCCACTCGGAGACAGACAGTATCAGCACCAGTTGCACTGCTTCCTCTGTTTATCCTCGCATGCTATCTACATACATGGAGGACGGAGAAAGATATGAAGAAGCCAGTGATCAGACTAGCAAACAGCTAGAGGGTCTCGAAACAGCATTCGCCAAGATCACTGATATGCTTACCAGTATCATGGCAGTTCAAGCTGCGGGGGCTGTTCCTCCACCTCAACAAAACGTTTCGGCCCACGTTAGTCTGGCTTACAACAACAACCCTCCTTCACTACAAAAGGAGTATCATTTCTTTGCGCCTCCTCCAAATTTTGCAAATACCGGGGGTGGTCCTTCGCCAACAACGTCTGACAACCGTTCAGCAGCCGTTTCCCAATACCTGCTCAATCAATAGGATGTAATTAATTCCTTGGTCGCTCGCCTCGACACCATCTCACGTAAAGACGAGCTTCAGAAGATGGGAATATCTCAACCGTATCCCCCTGAATGGGAGAACGCTACTTGCCCTCCTAACTACATGCCGCTGACGCGAAACTCATTTGACGGTTTGACTTCTCCTCGTCAGCACATGACGTACTTCAACACGCAGACTCTGCACTTGCCCAGAGACGATCCGTTCCTGTCGAAGCTGTTTATTAGCACCTTGCAGGGGGTAGCCTTCGAATAGTTCTGCAGTCTGCTTGACAGGTGTATCAATTCATTCAAAGACTTGGAGAGGTTGTTCCTCAACAGGTTTTACGAGAGCGGCATGCATGTTAGTATGTCCACCCTCATCGAGACCAAGCAAAAGAGGATTGAGTCTGTCATCGCCTTCATCGAACGCTTCAGGCGGCTAGCACTGAAGATGCCCTTCAGCATACCAGACTCAGAACTTATGGATACTTTTTGACATAACTTCCTTCCTACAGTAAAGTTTTGTCTAGGTATACATAAGTATGATACATGGCCCGCTTTCATTGGGGCCACTGATGCTGCTGAAAATGACGTTCATAACTTGAAACTACTGGGGTTGAAGACGCCCAAATCCGAAGACAAGGGCAAGCATCCTCAAACTATCCCTGTTCGTGGGGGTAAAGGAAAAGAAGTCCTGAAAGTCGACACATCCAAAGGAGCTTCCAATTCTCAGGGCACCTCCGACAAGCCTAAGAAGACCTTCTCCTTCGACAAAGACGATGTCATTACCATCTTCCACACATTGACGAAGGGTAATAAGCTGACATTGCCTCCACCACGACGTACTGCAGAGGCGAGCCAACTCAATGATCCCAAGTACTGTCTCTATCATCAGTACGTGCATCACTCCACCAAGGACTATATCGTCCTGAAGACGAAGATACAGCAGCTTATCGACAGCCAAGTGATCAACCTCGAGGCTGAAGACAAGGTCGTATCTGCTAACATGATCTCTCTTCAGTTTGGCAATTTTTCTCCTACAGAAGTCCTAGACGGTGTGGTCCCGATCCTAAAGGCGATGATAGAAGTCGTCAACCTACCACCAACTCGCAACTCGACCTTGGTCCCACTCACAACTGAACGTGGTGAGATCATGTAGGTCCACCCGGACCTTGTCCAAGAAGTGATGCAGGGGTAGCACCTCCCAAAGCAAGAAGGGGCAAGAAATTTAAGCCATGCCATATGGTATCCTCTCCCATCTATGAGGTTTTATCTGGCGAGACACGATCAGGGAAGACTTATCTTCGGACGTACGATCCCGCACAGGAAGAAGCAGTACCTCCTCAAGCTCCTGCTGCCCCCACAAGGTCAGAAGCCGGCCCGTCCAAGCCTCAAACCACGGACAAATCCAAGAAGAAGAAGACGCGGTTTGACAAATCTCTAAAGGCGCCAGCTCCTGAAGGCATGGATCGGCCCTACAACTTTGACATACTGGCTCAGCTAGCCAATACACCTGCCAGGTTGTCTCTGTTCGATCTATTGCGACTCTCCAAAGAAACGCAGAATGTCTTAAGTGAGGTATTACTATACGCCGACTCTTATCTCGCTGAAGTCAAAGCCCCCGCTGAAGATCCTGTCTCCTGTCCCCACTGCCACAGTACTATGGAAGTGGTATCCAACATCACCTTCTCACAGGAGGACATACTACTCAAAAATAATCGTCATGATAGACCCCTGTACTATACAGGGTATATCGGGACGATCAAGGTGGACCGCATGCACATCGATCCAGGATCCTCCCTCAGCATCATTCCTAAAAATTTGCTTCAAATTCTGGGAATCCCTCTGTACAAGCTATCCGCAACCAACACAACTATCATGGCTTTCAATGCTGGTCGAAGCCATCCGCTGGACAAGATCCGTCTCAAATGCCAGATCGGTGATCTCCGAACGGAAGTTTCCTACGATGTGATCGATGCCAATGTATCCTATAACGTCTTGTTGGGACGTCCATGGATACACGAGAACATGATTGTTCCTTCTACACTTCACCAGTGCTTCAAGTACGTCAACAACGACGGTGTCATGAAGACGAAGTTTTTCGATGTCGATCCTTTCAAGGGCATCGAAGCTTACTATGGAGATTCGGTACTTTACCAATCTCAACGCCCCAAAGATGACAGTAATAAAGCTGACAATGAAGCTGAAGCAAGTCCATCCTCCAATGGTCCCCTGATTATCCGAGTCAAAGGACGTACTACTCCAAAAAGTACTCCGAAGCCTCTCACAATTTGGGTGAAAAAGAAGAACCCTGACAAGGTCAAGCCACTGACCATCACTCTCAATAAGACACCCAGGAGGAACCTACTGACGCCCGTCCCCCCAATCCTGAAGAATTAACCTATATGGTGAACTCGGCCAAGACTGTGGCTCCTATTCGAGATGATGATCCTCTCAATGAGTATATCAATACTCATAATAATGTACCTTCAGCGGATGATGTTATCCCTGAAGAAGAACTTGCATATTTTCTTAGTAAAGGTTTATCTTTGAATTACTCCGATGTCTATCAATCTGTAAACCACTACATAGATAAGATATACGCTATAGAGAACGACACAGGACCACACCTCTACAAGCTGGTCATGGTACCTTACCTGCAAGAAAAAGTTTATCTTGGAGATATCCTCTACTTCATCGTTCCAGCCAGAAAGAAAGATGAAGAGCTAATCATCTTCGGTCGTATAATTGGCGAGAGAAAGTTTGTTCCAGACTCTACTTCTCCCAAGCACAACACAGAAGCTGACTATGACTCTGGAAAAATGCAACTTTTTCAGTATAGTTGGCAGGCCAAGAATATCATCCAGAATATGGGATACGAGATCAAAAGCGACAAAGGGCTAAATTACGGTCGAGGACGATGGTTGCCAATACGATACTTTGCTCCCCCCCGGCAAACCCGAGAACTACTATCAACGAAGCGGTGTTGGTTTGGGCTATGTCTCTCCTCCAACAACTCCTGAAAGATCAGATGATGAAGTAGATCGTTGTTCTCATTCTTCTGATTCTTCCCTTTGGGACTCAGACTCCAACATCGACGACATGTTCAAAGCAACTCTGTCCGTCAACATGGTTTCTTTCGACCAAATTACAGACGATGTCCAATCAATCGAACTCGAACAATAGGCTCAAAAGATGGACACCAGGTGGGAGCTGCGCTTCGAACAACGAAAACCACCTACCGAAGACGAAGTCATCCAAGTCAATCTAGGAGATGAAGCATCCTTCAAACCAATCTTCGTCAGCAAAAGCCTATCTGGCGATGAACGCCAATCCCTTATACAGCTTATAAGAGAATACCTCGACGTCTTCGCATGGAGCTATGAAGACATGCCAGGCTTGGACCCTAAAGTCGTTATGAATCGCCTGAACATTTTGTCTAAAGCTAAGCCAGTGAAGCAGCAACAACGACGATTCCGTTTAGACGTCATGGAAGCCGTCGAGAATGAAGTCAAGAAGCTTATTGCCAGTGGATTCATTCACGAGAAACAACACCCAGACTGGGTTGCCAATAGCGTTCCAGTCATAAAAAAGAATGGTAAAGTTCGAGTCTATATCGACTACCGTGATTTGAACTCTGCATGCCCGAAAGACGAGTTTCCTCTACCGATCACTGACGTAATGATCGACAATACTTGCGGCTTCGAGCGGATGTCCTTCTTGGATGGGTTCTCAGGCTACAACCAGATCAAGATGTTCTCCGACGACGAGAAGCACATATCTTTTCGAACACCGTTGGAGGTATACTGCTATACGGTGATGCCCTTCGGATTGAAGAATGCAGGGGCAACATACCAGCGAGCCATGAACACAATTTTTCGCGATCATTTGCGCAAAATTGTAGAGTGCTACATGGACGATTTACGTGGACGATATCACATTCAAAAGTCGTCTCAAGGGTAACCACCTCCAAGACTTGAGAACGGTGTTCGAACTAATGTGTGCACACCAACTCAAGATGAATCCAACCAAGTCTTTTCTGGGAGTCTCCAGCGGCAAGTTCCTTGGTTTCGTCATCACTTCAAAGGGTATACATCTGGATCCGAAGAAAGTGAAGGCTATTTTCGACATGCATCCTCCAAGAAACCTCAAAGAGCTACGCGGACTACAAGGAAGGTTAGCCTACATCAGACGATTCATTTTGAACCTCTCTGGAAGGTGTCAACCATTCACTCAGCTCATGAAGAAAGGCGTATCTGTCGTCTAGACTGAACAATGTCAACGCGCATTCGACGACATCAAGGTGTATCGTACAAGCCCTCAAGTATTGGTAGCTCCAATAATGAGGAAGTCCTTCTTACTATATGTTCGTGCTATGGATCATTCCTTTGGCGCCCTCTTATCTCAGAAGAATGAAGGTGGCCATGAACAAGCAATCTACTACCTCAGCCGCACAATGGTGGATGCCGAACACAGATATACACCGGTGGAGAAGGAATGTCTTGCACTAGTATTTGTTATCCAGAAGACATGCCACTATGTGTCTGGACAGACTATCTACATTATATCTAAAGTCAACCCTCTCAGAATACTCATGACTAAACCGGGCTCTCTTAATTCCCGTTTAGCTACATGGGCAATATTGTTGACTCCATACGATATGATCTTCGTTCCTCAGAAGGCAGTAAAAGGCCAAGTATAGGTCCTAAAAATCAAGTTGCACCCATCAAAGAAGTCATGAAAATCAAATTGTGCATCCTTCAAGTGAACGGCGTAGGAGACAAATTGCGCAACAACTCAATTGTGCAGGCTGAACTGCGCACTCATCCAAGTGCGCTGGCTGACGTGGCTTCGTCATCATTTGACAGAGAATCAGATCTTCTGACAGCTGACAGCCCGAAGAATGAGGAAACTGTTCGTTTATCGTACAGCACAGCGCTCGAGGACAGTTGTACATGCAGCGCAATCTGCCAGACTCTCTATAGCGTAATTCAATCGAGCGCAATCTGAAGCCAGCATAATTCAGGTGGCGCACTCCATCAAGACAACTGACAATGTACACGTGGCCTACATGCCATCAATTACTCACCATGTGGCAACCGTCTGTATACGACCAAGCGTATTTCAATCAAACAATGCCACGCGTCACATACAGGTGGTCCACGATCGAGTAACTGTCTGTACAGTTCATTGCTTGCGCAATCCAAATTCTGCGCAATCCATCCTGCGCAACTCAGAATAACTCAAAGTTAGTTATTTCCAGAACTCTATAAATAGAGTTTCAAGTCTTCATTATCACACACACATTCAAGTCATCATCAGAGATCAGGAGTTCTTGCCAAAGTGCTGCTTTATTCTTCAGAGGCTATCATCTTCAAAGTTCACATCGTCCAAGGGATAAAGCGATCATCATTCAGATCGGATTCCTATAGTTGTACTTTTCCAGAATTCTTGTAATCTTCTTACCAAGTTTGTGAAATAAAGATCAACTTTTGTTTTTACAAACAAAATGGCGACTCTGCTGGGGACGAATTTCTCCTCCGACGAGGAAGTGACAACTCAATGTGACGTTGCGTCTATCGGAAAGACGCAGAAGACGCTGGTTGTAAAGGTCAACTAGACGGCCTACGAGGCGATGATCAATGCCAGGACCACCCCTCGCACTGCAACAACTTCTGCCATGAGCAAAGTTCACTCAGTGTGGGTCCCCAAGACTGTTGCACAGTCTACTACCTCTGCTGCTCAGCCTGCTGCGTAGTCTACTGTCTCTGCTGCTGCCAAGACTGTTGTGCAGTCTGCTGCTACTGCCCATGTGCAGTGTGCTGCTCCCCTTGCCAGTACACAACCTACTTCCTATGCTGCTCTGTCAAAGTGCAAGACTCCTCTTCTCCTGGTATAATTGGCTGCAACTCTGTCTACGCAGTCCACCACTCCAGCAACCAGAGTACAATTCAAGCACTCTGGCATCAAAACTCCTGCTGCGCAATCTGCTGTGACTGTGGCCAGAAGACCTTCTGTCAAAGCTCCTCATCCGCAACCTGCCAGTGCGCCAACAGCCACTTCAACTCCTGCGCAAACTGTGCCAGCGCAGTCTAAGAGGGACAACCCTTTGGCTAATCTCTCTTCTTCTCACAGCAAAGGCAAAAACTCTGTTCCTCTTCCCAAATACCCTGTTGCTCCAGCGCAATCCACTGGGGGTAGTCTGTTGACTATTCCTCCTCCTCCTTAGAACAAAGGAAAAGGCCCGTTGGTCTTTTCTCAAACTTCCTCATCCCACGACTTGGAAGACAACAGAGGAAAATACTTTTTAGCTAACCCTTCTTCACAAAACAAAGGAAAAGGTCCTTTGGTCTTTTCTCAGTCTTCCTCGGTTTTTACCGTAGAAGATCAATCTGAACGTGCCTCGACACCAGTCAGTACAAGAACTCTTTCAAACAAGGGTTCTTCTTCCCTCCTTGCCAAAGGAAAGTATACTGATCAAAGAGGAATTCTGCCTACTCCCGTAGCAGAATTCCAAGATCTTCCAACTCTCAAGATATCCAACTCAAAACAGGGAAAATTGCTGGTGTCTCAGACAGAAACTCCTGGGGGTGAATTTGCTGATCTAAGAACTTATCTCAATAGGCCAACTTCGGCGAAACGCAAACAGCCAATGCCGAAGACCAACCAGTATCAGAAGCAAACTTTCAGGATCAAAAATCCTGACACCTATGCTAATGAAATGAGTACTTCCCTGTACACTCAAGGGACAAAACATTTGAAGAACCGGAACCATGTTCCGAATGTTGTCAAAGAACATATCCCTCGAACTTTTTCTCGTCCCGTCATTGTTTTCGATCTCCGAGAGCATCTCAAGCAAAAACGGGACAACATCTCAACACCTCCAGTACAACCACATGGACACCAGTGTAATCACAAGGTTATCATCAAGTGTTGTTGTCAGACAACAAAACGATCTGTCTTCGATCGTCTGAACTTTACAAACTCTGAACCTATGTCAGAAGATGAAGACGAAGTTTTGTACACTTCCGTCAACGTGACTTCCCGAGACACTGGGGATAGGAAATGCTCTAAGCACGACAAGCCTCGCAAGCCAAGCCAGCGGTATTTGGATCTACTCCAAGAATCTTCTTATGGAGTATTCCAACATACCCGATCCCGAAGCCGAGACACAATCGGTCAAAGGAATCTTCAAGATCCTTCCGGTCATCTTCTTCTTTCTCACTCAGGAGATAATTCTTTCTCCGACTATGATGCATACAGTGAAAGTTCGGAACAGACAGTATCCTCCACTGTACCTAGAGAAGTGATAGCTTATGTTATCACTGAAAACCCAGACGCTTCCAGTTCGGCTAGTCAAGAACAACGGATAGCTGCGCTAGAAGACAAACTGAAGATAATAGCCAAAATGGTTGCAAGTATGCATTCTATCATTGTGGCCCAACATACAGTACCACCGAATGTACCTACTGCAAATCCTAAAATCATAGCATCGTCGGTGCCTGTCAATGCAGGGCTGGGGGTAGCATCTCCTCAACTACCTCATGTACAGATTCAACCTACAACCAGTCAGTCAGGTGCTGTGGGTAGTGCTTACCACGCTGTTTCTTCCCCTAACACTCTGATTCAGCCTGCTCCTTCTACATCTGTGAAGGATGCCAATGAAGCTGTCAAACTCCTGCGCACTCAGTTCGAGACCTTCAAAGAAAAAGACAACTTACAGAGGTTGGAGATCAAACAACCTTACCCAGTTGAATGGAAGGAAGTCCTATTTCCTCCAAAGTACAAGATTCTAACACTCTCTCTGTTTGATGGCAGCAATTCTCCCAGTCAGTTCATTAACCACTTTGAGGCAATGACTGTCCAACTTCAGCCAAATGACGCCCTTCTTACCAGGGTATTCGTCGGCTGTTTAGCCGGCGTAGCATACGATTGGTACAGAAGCTTGCCCGATGGTTGTATCACTTCTTTCTCAGGTCTAAAACAAATCTTCTTGGAACGATTCTATGAGGGGGTCAATGACATGACCATGTCAGCCCTTAATAAAATCAAATAAAGACATAATAAAACCGCTGAGAGTTTTATTGAAAGGTTCCGCCGAGAAGCTTTAAAAATGCCTCCTGGAACTCCGACCGCTGTGACTATAGACACCTGCAAGGCAAATTTTTTTCCTATCATCAACATGTGGACAGGATCAACTCAGTTCCAAGATTGGCCATCCTTCATTGTCAAAGCTAAAGCAGCTTGTCACGACCTGCACCCTAGAGTTAGGGCACGAGAACGTAACTACGCCCAGCCTACGCTGCAGTGTCGGCGGTAGAACGCTGTCCTAGGTCTCAATGCATCTAACAGTATAAGACTAAACAGTTTATACTCCCCGAATGGGGGTGACATAGCAGATACAAATTCAATCACATCTAAGGTAGAGCATGATAAGGATAGATAAAACATAAAATCCAAAATAAATATAGGAGATAGAAGTCTAAGTGTCTAAGATACATGAACCCAGAAGTACATCTCAAAACTAGGTTAAAGATACAGTAATCCACAAAGTAAATACAACTCCAGGCAAAATGAAATAACTACCTAAACAACCTCTAATGTGTCTCCCCTAGGCTAGCAGGCACCTCCAGGCTATCTGTAAAATTTATCAACAGGTCCAGTCAGGACAGGAGCGAGCACAATACATCTCAACAGATCATAGCAGGTTAGAAAACATATAACATGCAGTAAAGTAAGATACAGGTACTGAAGAATGCAGTATGTAAACAGAGAGAGAACTGTAATAGAAATATCTACTATACATAGAGAACTAGCAGTGACTAGTGAGTCAGAGTACAATATGAACATATAAATGGCCTGGGATGATTCTGATAAGACACTAAGGAATGATTCTGATAAGAAACTACTGGTGTATTATTCACATGTCCAAATTTTACTCCCCCGTACCCCCAATCAATACACAAGGATCCAGCCAGGTTATGTTATGATACTATGTACAGACCCCGAAGGTGATAGACCCCGAAGGTGATAGACCCCCGAAGGTGATAGACCCCGAAGGTGATACATAGTAGACCCATAAATGGGATAAGGATTTCAGGATGACTCTGTGATCATAAGAGTATATGTCACAAGTGATCGAAGAATCAACGAAGCATAGTGATACGCCATGTAAGTGAAACGCACAAAACATAGAGTACCCGATGCTCCCTAAGGATAACATCTCAAGAAGGGATCCATATAGTACCAATTCGTGTGACCAACGTGACAGTACAAGTAAAGTAATCTACTGCAGGAAATAATTCTAAGCCGGATATGAAATGAACAGAGAATGTACTCGTCTGATATCTGAATGTCCAAGATAAAGATACTGTCTGAGGAGAGGTGTCTGGCTCCTAATTAGAACAGCACAGGTCACAACATGTCCAGAAGGGTAATATAAAGCACTACAATGTATTCTACATGAATCTAGGTCAAACTAGGCCAAAGTCAACCCTTGGTCAACTCTGGTCAACTGCACTAGTCAAACTAGGTCAAACTAGGTCATGTCCTAATCCAGCAAGTCTTACTAGGCCTAACCAAGACTATCCTAGCAAGCACACATCAATACAAGGCTATACAAGCCAATATACACCCAACTCTATATAGCATGCAATTATTCAATACTCAAATAGGCAAGAATTCACATTGGATATACACTAGGTAATCTATTACTTTAAGCTATATATGTTTACACATATATACGCATGCATATATTGGTATTCAATATTAGGTCTATAATCATGGCATTTCAAATGGTTATATAAACTTATATATTACAACACAATATGCTAACATATATATAATATACATACATAGCTAAGTTAACTGTATTCATAAATACTTATTTAAGAGGCTATGTGTGTGTATGTGAACATGGCAAAGGGGCAAGTGAGGGTTAAATGGGCATACATAGTGTATACATATCAAAGAGTGTCAAAGTATAAGTGAACAAAGTGTCAAGTTTGATAGTGTCAACATAGTGTAAGGGGTACATGAGGTAATATAGGATTTGTGTTAACATAGAACATTACATCTCATTAACTTGTATATTGCATACATTATATCTATTATTACATTTCATTCATGCTTGCATTCATTCATCATTCATTTATTCTTTTGCACTACTATATGTACCATACATTACATACTATGGAACCTACATATTCATTACAAGCCATACTTATACATGCTTACATTAAATAGGATACTTACACCTCATATATCATTTATTTAAACATTTACTCATGCTTGCATTCTCTATCTAATCACATAATGTATATATATTAACATGGGTTAAAATCAAATAGAATATTATATTACACACAAGGGTGCACAAAATGCATATACCGAATAGTAACTCCTATTAATAATCAATACTGTACCATCTCAGCATGAATTAAAATTTAGGATTAAAGTATATTATAGATCTATGTGTTAGCTTTCCGAAACTTCAAACGGATCGTATTTTCGTTTCCGGAAACTCCCGGAATCGCGAAAACACCGAGAACGCGTTTGTCTTTCGTACAGCTGACACTCAAATAATTCTCCAAAAAGTTACAGAAAGAATTAGGCCTATTAATACATGTTTTTGGAAAGCTAACTTCAATACGCTTCTTTTAAAAAAAACGAGAGATTAAACCGAGCTTTGAGCTAGAAGTTATGACATTTCTAAGTTAGGGCTGAAATTAAAAACGTGGATAAAAATCATGACGGATTTAGATAGTTTGAGCCAAAAGAATACACAATATATATCCTAATTATCCACAACAATAATAGCAATAATACTATGAGGAACCACACTCACAAACTTGATTATATAATCATCATGAACCATTTATTACATATATAAATATAGATACACTCTCATTACAATATATATATATATATATATATATATATATATATATATATATATATATATATATATATATATATAAATCTATATATGTAACATGAACACATCCACAACACAAAGGACACTCCTATGACCTCCAAATGGACACAAAATGGACACAAATGGAGATACAACCATGGGGGTCATTCCTATGGGTTCAAAATAGACCTATATGCATGAGGAAATAAAAAGGAGAAGGGATTTATACCTCCCGGTAGATCGAATCGAAGAAAAACCTTCCCGGAGTGACACCGACACGTAGAGATTCCAAAAGGACACGAACGAGCTCCGAATCCTCCTAAACTTGGGTAGCTTTCTTCTTGGCTAGAATGGAGAAGGAAAGAAGAAGATTTGGTGGTGAAATGGAAGGATTTGGTGGAGAAATTGCTAGGGATTGCTCTCTAGGAATTTGGGGAAGAACAAGAGAGAGAAAAATAGATGGATAATGACAAATGGGAGGCTCAACCCTATCCTTATTGTGGCTGGCCATAAAGGTGGTTTTGTCCTATTAGGAAAAGTCCAAAAGCCCCCACTAACCTATTCTATGAGTATTAGGAAAGGGCTAATTAGTTGGGGCTAAATTAGTCATTCTAAAGTCTCTAATCACACTAACCTTATCCATAATAATTAGTCTAACCTCTAACTAAAATATTTCTATCATGTGGACTAAAATTAATATCATGTGGGCCATACCTAACTAGTGTGTGGGTCCTACTAGAGTCAAACTACCCCCGGATCCCCGTTTCAAGTCGGATTGAGTTGAAATTCGAACCCGACTCAAATAACCCAAAAACAATATCATAAATAATAAAATAATATCAAAATAATTCAAAGAGGTCAAATGCAAAAATATCCTTAGGCCAAAAATGACATTAAAATATCATAATCACATGGTTAGGCTCTAGGTCAAACAGTCTCTAGGGTTTCACTAGCAAAACGTCAAAACCACAAGTCATTGATTTAAATAATGTTAAAATGATTTAAAATTACCAAAAATTATATCATGAATTAAATATCCTTATTAAAATAATTATAAACACGAAATTTTAAAATTACCCTCATTTGGGAAACTGGGTGCTACAACTCTATCCACCTTAGAAAAATTTCGTTCTCGAAATTTAAGATCGATAGTACTCCTTCTAGAGCCTCTAACCTACCCAATATCAAAGGTAACACTTCCTAACACTGGAATAATAAACGGACATCTAAAAAATGTCAATCTAGGAATACCTCCAATACTGCTCTGCTGTACGGCGGTAATGGAACTTCCATAGAATATAGACTGGAACCTATATCCAAGGGACTGGACCTATTTTAAAGTGGTCTTAACTAAGGATGAAAAAGAACTGATCATAGGCTATAGGTATACTCAAACTATTATCTTCCTATTAACCATCTATTAATACATTCTATTACCAAAGGAACGATGCATTACTAAGACATATAGGCCCCTATCTCTCATAACACATTTATGCTCACCAAAAGACTAGTACATCCCATCAAGGATGATACTATAATCTCTCATAAATCTCATAAGCTACATGTTTATAGACACACATCCCCACATCAAGGACTAACCTATATATATCTACAACTGATACTAATGGGGTGACGTCCCTATCTCCCAACAATCAAGGTCTAAATTTTTTTTTATCTAAATCATGCAATTTGAAGGAATAGTATATAAGGTCAGGGCATACCGTAGCAGTTGGAAGTCTCACCTAGGTACACTAATCATTCTAGGTCAAAACAGTACTATGGTATCAACACACAAACAATCTAGGGTGTCCTAATTGGGAAGGTAAGGGAACAACAATCATCAAGGTTGTAGGACTGTCTACCATCCTATATGAAAATTGGTCATTAACAAGCAACTAAGAAATTATTAAAAGGTTACTATTCCATAAAATGGCAAAAATTGAAAATTTAGGCACAACAAATCACAAATAGATTTTTGTCTTGACACGATCTAAGTTGATCAATTTTGGGATAAACGAGATTTAGGTAAGAAGGGAAATCAATAAAATCAAAGTATGAGCACGAGCATCCAATGATGGAGATTCAGGTCATGATTAAATTTAATTCGACTGAGTACGAATACGAGGTTCATAGGCGATGAAAAGATTTCAAGAAGAATTGTCAAGACTGTCGCGAATGAGACTCTAGGGTCAAGTTTAACTATGTCTCCATTCTGGTAGATTGATACATGAAAAAGCGAACCAAAGTACAATAGGTTGATCAGACCATCATGTACCGGTTCTGATTAGACAATATGTTAGTGGGTGGCCACCCAATAAAATATGTCATGACCAAGCTCGAAAATAGATAAGCTTGCAAAACTAAGGCTAATTTAGCAGCACAAGATATAAGGGTGGTAATGATGAAAGGAATTACATAGTCCAAGTTTCTTAACCAACGGGTCAAGTAATCAGATAAGGTACAAGGTTAAGCATCTAAGAAAACAAGCAGAACACCATCACATGTCGGGTCGAAAGAATTGAGTCAATGCTGGATTTCTAATTGAAATAAGAAGAAATTTAGTATAATGGTAGAGGTTATAGTTTAGCCAGTTGACCAAAAAATTATATCAAGAAAATAGAGTACAAGAAGACGGGTTTTAGTGGGACATGATATACCTACACGACGGTGAGCTCGTCTAGGTCTTGCATATAAGATTTGTTGGAGGGTAACAGCTAGTATTACATTCCGAATATCAAAGTCACGATAAGGAACGTCAAGGATCTCAATTAGAAAGTGGGAGTTCAAGAGGTGGTAATTAATGCACAAAAATAATGAAGATCGAGTTAGTCATCTGCTTCTGATACTCTTAAGTTCATCTGGTCATAACTTGCCAATCATATCTTTACCTCACCAGTCTCCATATGAAAATTTAACCTTTACTTAAACCCTTACCATGACTACCGTAGGCAATTCCCAATTTCCAAACATCACTCTTGAAGCACAACCCTCACATTTAGGAATCAACATTAACCATTTATTTAAATTTCCAAGTTCTTTCACCTTGTCTTAAATTTGACCCAAAACCTCTAAATTCCGTTTACGAATTCCTTGAACTTGTTCAAATTGTTCTCCTCGTATTATTTAATTTAAATCTCTAGGCCTTACAAAACTTATCTTTCACCATAAAATCAACTTCCGTATTTTCTTCGACATACACCCTTGAATATTATTCTCCTAAAAATATTTCACAACAATCTCTAAACTTCCATAACTTTGTGCTCTCTCTATCCCTAGTCATTTCCTCGTAATATCTTGTTTAATATCCTTATTAAACATAATTAACTTCTCTTTTCCATTACTAACCTTCTACATAGCCTCAGAGTAAAAGTTTTCCCTAGAATCAATAACCAAGATTTTTTAAGTTCTCAAAACTAGGTTGACCTCTGATATCCTCATTAGTTTTGAATACACCTATAAACTATCTCATAACCCCAAAATTTCTCTAAATGTAATTGTTTCCAGATTGGCAGTATATATCTCTTTATTCTATTCGAGACCTTTACCACTTTTCTATCTCAAGTTTCCATATGGAACACTCCACATTTGATTTCCTTTAGATCATCATAAAATAACCAGTTACGTCTCCTCTGAGCTACATAATTTACGTCACTTCCTTAACATTTCTCAGGCAAAATGATATGAAGATTCAAGAGTTGTCAAGGTATAGCTGACAGAATTATATACGAGACAGGGAATTGATATAATCAGGACAGGTATATAAGACAAGGAATGATGGTAGTAAAAATATTGGCAGGAAAAGAATGATAATAGAATCTGTTCTGCTTATCTATTTAAAAGAGGGACCCATTTTTTTTGAATGACTGAAACAAAAGTAGCAAAAACATGTTCAAAAATATTTAAGGTACAATCTGATAATTATATGCGTCTATCCAAAATCATGGTACTCTAAATCCTCGTCATACTAGTGAGCAAGGCTACGATAATCACAGAGTCCTTGACTTATGCACATATCTCTAGAATCATGGTATTTAACATTTTCGTGATGCCGCTAGTTTGGCTGCGAAAACCTTAAATTTCTACACCCGAAAAATATATCCAAAATCAGACTATATGTCCTCACCATGCTGGCTAATGTGACTATAGAAGACAAGATTTCCATAACTTAGATGACCTAGCCCATATAATTTCATCTTGCCAAAAATTAAATTAAATCAACAATGAATACCAAAAAAAAAATCAAATTTATCAACAAACATCAAAATTCAGAAATGAACAAAATCCTTCAAATCATATAACTACAAACTCGGATGCTATAGCTAACATCAAGATTCAAATTTCAACAATCTTCATCAAAATCAATAAATACAAACTCAAATTCAATAATAATCCATCAAAATCAAATTCAATAGCAGAAAGTAAAGATAAATCAAATCAAGTAAAAAAGAAAAGAGTTTTCAAATCGGAGTTAAACAAGATTCTCAAGGGTCGTCCCAGGAATCTCTCAAGGGATCCTAATTGTGATTGAGTATCTTCAAAAATATATCCTAATCCTACTGCAGGCTGTAGTGGTACTCTAGTTCGAATACCACTACACAAACTCGACCTGCATGGGCCACCACTAAAAACGTGTCACGACCCGCACCCTAGAGTTAGGGTACGAGAACGTAACTACGCCCAGCCTACGCCGCAGTGTCGGCGGTAGAACGCTGTCCTAGGTCTCAATGCATCTAACAGTATAAGACTAAACAGTTTATACTCCCCGAATGGGGGTGACATAGCAGATACAAATTCAATCACATCTAAGGTAGAGCATGATAAGGATAGATAAAACATAAAATCCAAAATAAATACAGGAGATAGAAGTCTAAGTGTCTAAGATACATGAACCCAGAAGTACATCTCAAAACTAGGTTAAAGATACAGTAATCCACAAAGTAAATACAACTCCAGGCAAAATAAAATAACTACCTAAACAACCTCTAATGTGTCTCCCCTAGGCTAGCAGGCACCTCCAGGCTATCTGTAAAATTTATCAACAGGTCCAGTCAGGACAGGAGCGAGCACAATACATCTCAACAGATCATAGCAGGTTAGAAAATATATAACATGCAGTAAAGTAAGATACAGGTACTGAAGAATGCAGTATGTAAACAGAGAGAGAACTGTAATAGAAATATCTACTATACATAGAGAACTAGCAGTGACTAGTGAGTCAGAGTACAATATGAACATGTAAATGGCCTGGGATGATTCTGATAAGACACTAAGGAATGATTCTGATAAGAAACTACTGGTGTATTATTCACATGTCCAAATTCTACTCTCCCGTACCCCCAATCAATACACAAGAATCTAGCCAGGTTATGTTATGATACTATGTACAGACCCCGAAGGTGATAGATCCCGAAGGTGATAGACCCCGAAGGTGATAGACCTCGAAGGTGATAGACCCCGAAGGTGATACATAGTAGACCCATAAATGGGATAAGGATTCCAGGATGACTCTGTGATCATAAGAGTATATGTCACAAGTGATCGAAGAATCAACGAAGCATAGTGATACGCCATGTAAGTGAAACGCACAAAACATAGAGTACCCGATGCTCCCTAAGGATAACATCTCAAGAAGGGATCCATATAGTACCAATCCGTGTGACCAACGTGACAGTACAAGTAAAGTAATCTACTGCAGGAAATAATTCTAAGCAGGATATGAAATGAACAGAGAATGTACTCGCCTGATATCTGAATGTCCAAGATAAAGATACTGTCCGAGGAGAGGTGTCTGGCTCCTAATTAGAACAGCACAGGTCACAACATGTCCAGAAGGGTAATATAAAGCACTACAATGCATTCTACATGAATCTAGGTCAAACTAGGCCAAAGTCAACCCTTGGTCAACTCTGGTCAACTGCACTAGTCAAACTATGTCAAACTAGGTCATGTCCTAATCCAGCAAGTCTTACTAGGCCTAACCAAGACTATCCTAGCAAGCACACATCAATACAAGGCTATACAAGCCAATATACACCCAACTCTATATAGCATGCAATTATTCAATACTCAAATAGGCAAGAATTCATATTGGATATACACTAGGTAAAATATTACTTTAAGCTATATATGTTTACACATATATACACATGCATATATTGGTATTCAACATTAGGTCTATAATCATGGCATTTCAAATGGTTATATAAACTTATATATTACAACACAATATGCTAACATATATATAATATACATACATAGCTAAGTTAACTGTATTCATAAATACTTATTTAAGAGGCTATGTGTGTGTATGTGAACATGGCAAAGGGGCAAGTGAGGGTTAAATGGGCATACATAGTGTATACATATCAAAGAGTGTCAAAGTGTAAGTGAACAAAGTGTCAAGTGTGATAGTGTCAACATAGTGTAAGGGGTACATGAGGTAATATAGGATTTGTGTTAACATAGAATATTACATCTCATTAACTTGTATATTACATACATTACATCTATTATTACATTTCATTCATGCTTGCATTCATTCATCATTCATTTATTCTCTTGCACTACTATATGCACCATACATTACATACTATGGAACCTACATATTCATTACAAGCCATACTTATACATGCTTACATTAAATAGGATACTTACACCTCATACATCATTTATTTAAACGTTTACTCATGCTTGCATTCTCTATCTAATTACATAATGTATATACATTAACATGGGTTAAAATCAAATAGAACATTATATTACACACAAGGGTGCACAAAATACATATGCCGAATAGTAACTCCTACTAATAATCAATACTGTACCATCTCAGCATGAATTAAAATTTAGGATTAAAGTATATTATAGATCTATGTGTTAGCTTTTCGAAACTTCAAACGGATCGTATTTTCGTTTTCGGAAACTCCCGAAATCGCGAAAACATCGAGAACGCGTTTGTCTTTCGTACAGCTGACACTCAAATAATTCTCCAGAAAGTTACAGAAAGAATTAGGCCTATTAATACATGTTTTTGGAAAGCTAACTTCAATACGCTTCTTTTACAAAAACGGGAGATTAAACCGAGCTTTGATCTAGAAGTTATGACATTTCAAAGTTAGGGCTGAAATTAAAAACGTGGATAAAAATCATGACGGATTTAGATAGTTTGAGCCAAAAGAATACACAATATATATCCTAATTATCCACAACAATAATAGCAATAATAATATGAGGAACCACACTCACAAACTTGATTATATAATCATCATGAACCATTTATTACATATATAAATATAGATACACTCTCATTACAATATATATATATATATATATAAATCTATATATGTGACATGAACACATCCACAACACAAAGGACACTCCTATGACCTCCAAATGGACACAAAATGGACACAAATGGAGATACAACCATGGGGGTCATTCCTATGGGTTCAAAATAGACCTATATGCATGAGGAAATAAAAAGGAGAAGGGATTTATACCTCCCGGTAGATCGAATCGAAGAAAAACCTTCCCGTAGCGACACCGACACGTAGAGATTCCAAAAGGACACGAACGAGCTCCGAATCCTCCCAAACTTGGGTAGCTTCCTCCTTGGCTAGAATGGAGAAGGAAAGAAGAAGATTTGGTGGTGAAATGGAAGAATTTGGTGGAGAAATTGCTAGGGATTGCTCTCTAGGAATTTGGGGAAGAACAAGAGAGAGAAAAATAGATGGATAATGACAAATGGGAGGCTCAACCCTAACCTTATTGTGGCTGGCCATAAATGTGGTTTTGTCCTATTAGGAAAAGTCCAAAAGCCCCCACTAACCTATTCTATGAGTATTAGGAAAGGGCTAATTGGTTGGGGCTAAATTAGTCATTCTAAAGTCTCTAATCACACTAACCTTATCCATAATAATTAGTCTAACCTCTAACTAAAATATTTCTATCATGTGGACTAAAATTAATATCATGTGGGCCATGCCTAACTAGTGTGTGGGTCCCACTAGAGTCAAACTACCCCCGGATCCCCGTTTAAAGTCGGATTGAGTTGAAATTCGAACCCGACTCAAATAACCCCAAAACAATATCATAAATAATAAAATAATATCAAAATAATTCAAAGAGGTCAAATGCAAAAATATCCTTAGGCCAAAAATGACATTAAAATATCATAATCACATGGTTAGGCTCTAGGTCAAACAGTCTCTAGGGTTTCACTAGCAAAACGTCAAAACCACAAGTCATTGATTTAAATAATGTTAAAATGATTTAAAATTACCAAAAATCATATCATGAATTAAATATCCTTATTAAAATTATTATAAACACGAAATTTCAAAATTATCCTCATTTGGGAAACTGGGTGCTACATAGCTGAAGTTAGTGCTGACAAATTCAAACAGCTAGGGGTACACATGTCTAACCCCGATCGGAATAAACACCAGACATCGGGTGGTGGTAATCGCTAGAACAACCGCAAGGGAAAAGAGACTTTGAATATCAACCTGAAGAACAAAGAATCTTTGACGGTCAACGTAGCTCCACCTACGTCAACTTCTACTCCTTCAGTACCTCCAGTAAGGGAACCTCGTCCGAAAGTAGAATACTCATTTGACGAAAATGACACCGTGAGCATTTTTGATTGCTTGATTAAAAGCAATAAGCTCCAACTCCCAGACCCGAAGAAGCCTGATGAAGTCGGTAAGACTGATCATCCTAAGTACTGTGTCTATCACAGGTTCATTGGGCATCCCACTCGAGCTTGTTATGTGCTCAAAGGTAAGATCCAAGAACTAGTCAACGCTGGTGTTGTCACTCTGCAGCAGGACGAGAAGAGTATTACCGAAAACATGGTCTTAGTTTAATTCGGTGACTTCCCTCCACAGATGGTACAACATGGTGTCATCCCTATCCCCAAAGCTACTCTTGAGATCGAGAATCTCCCTTCTCCACGAAGTGAAGGTCTCGTCCCCTTGTCTCTTGATAATGGTGAGATTATGTGGATTCACCCTGATCTTGCTTCAGAGTTCGAAGTTTCCTCTTCTTCCTCCAAAAAGAAAGACCGCTCCAAGGGCAAAACAAAAATTTGTAATATGGTGTCTTTTGACCCCATAGTTGACGAGGAAATCCTGCAGGGCACCAGATCAGGGAAAGCCAATCTAAAGGATTATCTCGAAGCTCAGGAGAATCCTGCTTCTTCTTCTGAGCCTGCTCCAGTGCAACCTGCTTCCACTGAGGATATTCCTACTGCATCCTCACCGGTTGTAGAACCTACTCATCCTTCCAAGCCGACAGTCGCTGACAAAGGCAAACAACAAGTCCGCTTCGACAAACCTTTGAAGAAGTCATCTCCCTCAGGACTTGAGAAGCCTTACAAATTTGATATCTTGGCTCAACTAGCCAATACATCGGCCCGGCTGTCAATCTTCAAGCTCTTGCGCCTCTCCAAAGAGACTCGAGAAACTCTGAGTGAGGCTCTCATGCAGGCAGAAACCTGTCTAGCCCTTCTAAAGAAGCCGAAAGCAGAGCCTGTCTCTTGCCTCCATTATCATAGTGTGTTGGAGTTAATTCTAAATATTACCTTCACACAAGATGACATGCTGATGGAAGACAATAGGCACAACCGTCCTCTATACTATACAGGATATGTCGACTCGATGAAAGTCGATCGTATTCTGATAGATCCAGGGTCTGCTCTCAGTATCATGCCGAAGACAATGTTAGATGCATTGAAGATCCCAGTGCATAGTCTTTCCAGTACAATCACCCCCATCCTTGGGTTCAACCAAGGAAGAAGTGAACCTCTGGGCAAGATTCGCCTAAAACTCCAAATAGGCAATCTTCGTACAAAGGTGACCTTCTACATCATTGACAACCATGGTTGTTCTTATAATGCTCAGTTGGGGAGACCATTCCTGCATGAACATAGCATTGTTCCTTCGACTCTCCATCAATGTTTCAAATATTGTCACGACCTGCACCCACTATGAGGGTACGAGAACGTCACAATGCCCAGCCTACGCCGCAGTGTCGGCGGTAGAACGCTGTCCTAGGTCAACATACATCTAGCAATATAATACTAAGCAGTAAATGAACTCAATCACAACTAAGGAGGAAGAAACATGATATGATATAGAACTCAAGGAAATACTGAAGATAGAAAAGTCTAAGATAATATTCCAGTAAATATCCAGAGTACATATCTCAGCTACTGAATAAGAAAGAATATACAACTCAACATCTTTGAACAGAAGTAAATCTAGCTAAACAGTCTCAAGACAACAAGAAAATAAGATAAGGCCTAACTAAACTAGTCTAGGCAGTGGGGTGATGTCCTCAGCTAGAGCTGTCCCGTGAAAGGCATCCTCCCAGGCCTCCTCTTCGTCCTCTGTAATATTTAAAATAGGTCCAGTCAGGACAGGAGCGAGTACAGTACATCTCAACAGATCATAGCAGGTTAGAAAATATAATCATACAATAAAGTAAGATACATGTACTGAAAGAAAACAGTATGTAAACAGAGAGAGAACTGTAATAGAAATATCTACTATACATAGAGAACTAGCAGTGACTAGTGAGTCAGAGTACAATATGAACATGTAATACTCTCCCGTACCCCAAATTAATACACAAGGATCCAGCCAGGTTATGTTATATGATGCTATGTAACAGCCCCCGAAGGGTGGTAAGCCCCCGAAGGGTGGTAGCCCCCGAAGGATGGTACATAGTAGTCCCATAAATGGGGATTCTGGGGGTAACCCAACAGTGTAAATCCCATAAATGGGGATTCTGGGGGTAACCCAACAGTGTAAGTCCCATAAATGGGGATTCTGGGGGTAACCCAACAGTGTAAGTCCCATAAATGGGGATTCTGATAGACCCAATAAATGGGATAAGGATTCAAAGAAGACTCTGTGATATGAGAATACATATCACAAGTGATCAAAGAACGAAAGAAGCATATGATACGCCATGTAAGTGAAACGCACAGAACATAGAGTACCCGATGCTCCCTAAGGATAACATCTCAAGAAAGGATCCATATAGTACCAATCCGTGTGACCATCGTGACAGTACAAGTAAAGTAATCTACTGCAGGAAATAATTCTAAGCAGGATATGAAATGATCAGAGAATGTACTCGCCTGGTATCTGAGTGTCTGAAGTAAATGTACTGTCCGAGGAGAGGTGTCTGGCTCCTAATCAGAACAGCACAAGTCACAACAAGTCTAAAATGATATAATGAAGTCCTACTATGCAGTCTACATAATTCTAGGTCAATCTAGGCCAAAGTCAACTCTTGGTCAACTCTGGTCAACCCTAGAAGTCAAACTAGGTCAACTATGGTCAAACTGGGTCAAACAAGTCCACACTAGGTCAAACTAGTCTACACTAGTCCAGTAAGTCTATTCTAGGTCCAATAAAGCTGTACAAGCCCAAACTAGGCTCATATACAGGCCATAGGCTATATACACATATCACACTCACTTTACAAATTCACATATATGTATACATATAGATATATAGACTAAATTCATATATACACACATGTGTAAGCCACCTATATTGTATATACAATACTTACATATATGATTTTCATACATAAATAGATTTACACATAGTATATATACATACATATATTATATTCATATATATACTATAATACATACATATGTATATAGAGAGAGTGAGCATGTGTGTGAGTGCCCTGTGGTGTGTGGCAGTGTACAAGAAGAATCTGAAATCAGTGGGTGAGTGAGAGGGAATGTGAAGAGGGTGAGTGAATGTGAGAGTGATGTGAAGGAAGAATTCAGTGAAGTGGGGGGGGGGGGGGGGCACTTGATGGACTGAACATACAGTCCTGGAACAGTGAGAAAGGAGAAAAAAAGTTCAACATTAGCCCCCAACCACACACAATCTCAGGTTGAACCTTAACATCCAATACAACACATATATACCATAAACTACTAAATCAGTCCCCCACCTAAACAGTTCAGGAAACACACAAAACAGTCCCAATGCCCCAATTCCAGATTTTGACCTTTCTCAGGTTTGTGTCTGTGAACAATGCATTAGCAGGATATGGGATGAAATCTGGAACAAAGAACAATGGCAAGGATTGATAATAGTAAGCTAACAATGTGTGAACCACAAAAAAATGTCAATGTGTATCCTGAAATTCAGTGAATGGAACCTGGACAGTTAACATTTGAGTGAATTTCAGTTGGCAGTTATTAAGGAAAGAAAACAGTGAAGTGATTCCTGGAATTTAACTCAGGAAATATGAATCCTGGGACCAGTGTCAAAGCTAACAATGGAAAGCAAAATACCAGTGAATCAATTTCAGTTTAAAACCAATACTTAAACATCCATTCTCAGAGTTTAACTAAGGAAACAAATCTCAGATCAATATTGAACATTAAATTCAGTTTAGAATGAAGAGAATCTCAGGTTGACAGTTAGCTAGTAGAGTGTTCAGGGACTTACATCAAAAGCCAGTGAGTGAATGGGCATGGCAATACATTTCAGAATTTGCTAAAGAAAACTGGAATCAATTGACAGTTGATTAAATGAATAAAACATGCATGAAAACAGGGAAGTTCATGATACACATATCCTGAAATCAGTTTAAAAAGAAAAGAAAAGGAAACAATCTATTTCAGTGAATCGATTATCATAGGGAAATTAGTTTAAGAGTGAGCTAACCCATACAACAATGCCAAAACAGTGCAAACACCAAGAAATCTCAGGAATCAACTAACAACCTATATTTTAACATTCCTTTAACAGTTTAATATATCAGTTAACATTTCTCAGAAATTTCCTAAGTGTGCTCAGGTTTAGACTTAACCATAGTTATCAGACCTTAATTAATAGGGACATCACATTCCATTCTTTCTCAGGAATTTCATCATCCATCAGTAATTTACTAGATGTAGTTCTCAGATTTTAGGAAAAAGGAAAAAAAAGGAAATCGATTCATGACAGGAAATTGAGTGTGTGTACATAGGAGAATGCATGGAGCAGTTTCAGATTTCAACAAAACAGTGAACAGGTTCAAAATCTAATATAATGCCAAGTTCTCATTCTCAAGTTTTAATCAGTTAAAAGAAACACCCCCAACAAGTTAAATTCGAAAGTAAAACATGAAATAAACATGAGCTAAAACCTATTAGAATTACAAGAACTGGAAAGGAAGGGAACTGTTGTCTGTCAGTCAAAATCGAACCCAAACTCCCTAATATTCGAATACTCATTGAATCCCCCATGAACACATGAACTTATATATCTACTAACTAATATTTAGCCATGCAATTTCTCATTAATAACATGATTAACATTTGAATCAACTAAGAGCTGGTGAGAACCAAACTATCAGCCCAACCTGATGCATACAGTATCAGAATAATGAGGAAGACCCTCATTCCCATCTCCAATTCATATAAGTCCCAAAATCAATGGTTGGTAAGTAATTGTGCACGTGTTAGTGTGTCCCACGAGCGTTCGTGTCTGTGCAAGTGGACACGAATGTGTCCAAATAAGATTAACATTTAGAGTATAATACTGCCCAGACACAGCCTCGTGGGGAGATGTCGAGCCCAAGAGGACACGACACGGGCCACAAGACTTCTCGTGCTCACAGACACGTGTAGCCCAAGCATAGGGCTACACACTCGTGTCAACACGAGGTGTCCACGCTGTGTCTAGACACGATACGAAGGCCGTATCAGTGCCCAAAAGTGACAGCCGCGCACACAGTGCACGTGCAGTGCACACGTTCGTGCATGTCCGACACGACACGAGAGTATCTCAAACTTTGAGGACCTCGTGTCAGTGTCTGCCCCTAGGGCTGTGTCAATTTCTAGGTGTCCACGTGTCGTGTACAGGGAGCAATTGCCCCCGAGTAGCAGGACAATGTGCACTGTGACAGAACAGCGTGTTCGTGTCCAGATCTCGACACGAAATGACACAATCACAAGCTCAGTCCCACAGAAAATGATAAGCAACAACAAACCCTAAATTTTTATTCAAAAAGTTTCCTAAAATTAGGTCGAAATGTCCTTTGGGACATTTCATCAAACACCTAGGTCTATAGGCTGATACGTGTCCATTTAGGACACAAAATGGACACAAAACCTAGGTCTAGGAATACCTACAGGACCAGGACACCTAGGGCTAGGTCTTTATGCAAAGAAACTAGAATTTTAATGGTATTTACAATGATTTACCTATTGGTGTCAAAATGCAAGAAAAGCCTCAAATGGGGGGTTTCCTCTTGCTAGCAAACTTCTCCAAATTGTCCCAAAGCTGAGGTTGAACACCACAAACAGCAAGAGAACAATGATTAGATCCTAATGGAAGAAATTCCAATCAAAAAGGAGTCCTATTGATTAAACTAGGAAGGAATTTATGAAAGCTTACCTATTTCCTTAAGAAATGAAGAACTATTGAAGAAGGAGGCACAAATCCCCATAGAGACATTATATAGGCAAGGGGGAAGTCTCTTGGATGGTCATAATAGTTAGGGTTAGGATTTTTAGGTTTCATCCTATGGCTAGGATTGAATCAAGGAAAATAGATGGCCTAGAACAAAGGGTTGTTTTCTAGTCTTAAACAAACTCACTTAAACTTAACTAATCTTGACTTAAACCATAATCCAACCCATCTAATTCTCCAAATGGCTAACTAAAATTAGCTATGACCAAACTAGGTTAGGGTTTGAACTAGGTTGGCTAGTCCTATTAGGTTAAGTCACAAAATGACTTGTGAAACCACAAGTCATTTCTCAACCCATTTAATTTCTAATTTCTTAAGTCAATTTCTAATGAATCTAAACCCACTAACTTAAGTCATGCTAGGTTAGACTAGAGTCACTTAGCCTAACCAAGTCCAACTAACTAGGGTTAGTTCCTAGGTTTGTCTACAAGGGTCAAGACTAGTCAAAGTCAACCTAATCTAAACAATTCCAAAATAATTCCTAAAAATTCCCATAAATTCAAATAAATTCTAATAAATCAAATAACCCCAAAATGTCTAAATACCCTAATCACATGGCTAGGCTCTAGGTTAGACAGTCTCTACGGTTCACTAGCAAAATACCTAAAATCTCTAGTCATGAATTTAAATAGTTTAAAAATAATTAAAAATCACTAAAAATCATAATATGAAATAAATATCATTAATTAATAAATATAATTACAAAATTTCAAAATTACCCTCTTCTGGAAAACTGGGTGTTACAAATATGTCGATGACAATGGAGAGGTTCAAAAGGAGGTTGCTGATCTCTATCCGTTCAAAGGTGTCGAAGCATACTGCAACGATGCTCGTATGTACAAGGATAAGTTTAAGAAAGTTGTACTGGCTCTGGACACTGAAGAAGAACAAGAAGCAGTGCCTAATGATACTCTTATCATACCTGTCAAAGGGCGTGTTTCTCGTCCTCAATCCTCCAAACCACTGGCTATTCACTTGCCAGTCCAGAAGCAACCAACCGATGATGGCCAGGATCAAAGGGAGCTCACCTCTTCTGAGCCACTTGTTATCGACCTACGTCGTAACAAGAAAAAAAAGGCAGCTCATCTCTTGTGAGCCCCTTGTTATTGATTTATCTCATAACAAGGATAAAAGGGAGCTCACCTCCTCTGAGTCGCTTGTTATTGACCTCCGTCGTAACAAGTCCAATCCTCCTCCACGTTCTTCTTCTCATCCTCTTGTAATCAATCTAACCAAGCCTGCTAAGGCTAAAGGTCCTGCTGTAAATACAGATGTACAAATCAATGAAAAAGTATCTACTTTCCAGTATACTGATGTCATTTATCATGCTAAGTGCTATTAGGATATATTAGATAGCTTTCAGTCATTTACAATAGGAGTCGTACAGTCTCTTCAAACAAAAGTCTTACTCGAACACCCAGATGATTCATACTTTGTTGTTCCTTCTCGAAAGAAAGGCGAGAGTCCAATACTTTTTAGTAAAGGACCAGAACAATAATTCAGCTATACGGATAATAGCAAAAGTAACGATACGGGGCACTTCAACTTCGTCGTTATAGTCAACAATCAAAAGACATCATCCGAAAGATGGGTTATGACTTCAAGAACGGCCTCAACTACGGTAAGGGTAGAAGAACTCCTATCCGTACGGCTGTTCTGAAAGGAAAGTCAGAGATGTACTATAGCAGGACCAAAAGAGGTCTCGGATATGCTTTACCTCCGGTATTATCCCCAGCAGCCTCTGAATCCGATAGCGAGGAGCGCTCTAACTCTTCTGATTCCAAATCATGGAATTCTGACACCAGCATCGGTCAAGTTCATCGACTGATCGTTTCATCGAACATGGTCTCCGTTGAACTTCCAGGAGGCTATGACGAGGATGTTGAAGAAAACCCTGAAACTGATCCTTGGGCTCAACGAATGGATACCCAATGGGAACTCCGATTCGAACAAAGGGAACCTCCTACCGAAGATCAATTAGTTCAAATTGATGTAGGAGAGAGCGGGTCACCTCGTCCAATATTCATCAGCAAGAACCTTCCAGAGACAGATAAACAAGAATTAATTCTTCTTATTCAAGAATACATTGATGTCTTTGCCTGGAGCTATGAAGACATGTCAGGTCTAGATCCCAAAATTGCTACTCACAAATTGAACATCCTGCCTAATACAAAACCGGTCAAACAGCAACAACGGCATTTCAAGCCAGAAATGATGGACACAATCGACGATAAAGTCAAGAAGCTAATCGCTTGTGGCTTTATTCGAGAAGAGCAGCATCCTGATTGGGTAGCCAATGTCATCCCAGTTCTGAAGAAAACTGGAAAAGTTCGAGTCTGCATCGACTTTCGGGATCTTAATGAAGCCTGCCCAAAAGATAAATTTCCTCTCCCTATCACGAACGTTATGATTGAAAACACCTGTGGGTTCGAGCAAATATCTTTCATGGACGGATTCTCCGGATATAATCAGATTCAGATGAATCCTGAAGATGAAAAAATATACTTCTTTCCGCACTCCTCGCGGAGTCTATTGCTATACCGTAATGCCATTTGGTCTCAAGAATGCTGGTGCAACTTACCAACGAGCCATGAGTACCATCTTTCGAGATCATCTGCGCAAGACTGTCGAATGCTACGTCGATGATATTGCTGTCAAAAGTCGTCTAAAGGAAGATCACATCCAAGACTTGAGAACTATCTTCAACCTCATGCGCCAACATCAACTCAAAATGAATCCTACCAAGTCATTCTTGGGTGTCTCTAGTGGCAAATTTCTTGGCTTCGTTATTACCTCTAAGGGTATACACGTGGATCCCGAGAAAATCAAAGCCATTCAAGAGATGCGTCCTCCACGCAACCTAAAAGAGCTACGAGGATTCCAAGGTCGACTTGCGTACATCAGGAGGTTCATTTCGAATCTGTCTGGACGCTGCAGACCATTTACTCAGCTAATAAAGAAGGGTGTATCTTTCATTTGGATCGAAGAATGTCAACGAGCGTTTGACGACATAAAACGATATCTCATGAACCCACCAGTCTTGGTGCCACCGATCTCAGGCATACCATTCGTAGTGTATATCCGTGCTATGGATCATTCATTGGGTGCTTTACTTGCCCAAAAGAATAAAGAAGGCCATGAACAAGCCATCTATTATCTCAGTCGTACTATGATTGGTGCTGAACACCGTTATAGTCCGATCGAAAAAAATACCTAGCTCTTATGTTTGTTGTTCAAAAGACTCGGCATTACATCATTGGCCAAACTATTCATATCATATCCCGAGTTAACCTTCTTCGGGTACTGATGAAGAAGCCAAGTACACTCAATTCTCGGCTGGCTATATGGGCCATTCTGCTAGCCCAATATGACATGGTATATGTTCCTCAAAAGTCTGTCAAAGGTCAAGCACTGGCAGATTTCTTAGCTGCTCATCCTGTTCCAGAGATATCTAAACTCTATGATGAAATTCCAGACGAGACATTGGAATCAAATATGATCTCCGAAGAATTTCCTACTTGGCGTCTATTCTTTGACGGTGCATCCAGGATTGGACCTAATGGTGCCATTGTCGCATGAGTTAGAGTTGTCCTTGTTTCTCCAGATGGGTCTATTATTCAAAGAGCCTATTCCTTAGATGAGCCTTACTCCAACAACGTAGAAGAATACAATGCTCTACTCATCGGTCTTCAGTTAGCTAAACAACTGGACGTCGAATATCTTGAAGTCTATGGTGACTCCAAACTGGTTGTTAACCAAGCTAGAGGAACTTATGAAGTTCGCCATCAAGATCTAGTGCCTTACTATGAAGCGGCAATCAGCATGGCTACATCATTCAAAGCTTTCTTCATCGAATATGTCCGTCGAGCTTGCAATACCGAAGCCGATGCTTTGGCCAATCTTGCAGCAGTCCTAGCCATCCCTGTCAAAAGATAGCATGTGGTGGTTATCTCTAATCGGAAGTTGTTCTGCATTGAAAATAATCGTAATGTTGAGTTCAGTAATCTTACTGAAACCAATGTTATCAGTGAAGATTGGAGAGCTCCCTTCATCGACTTCGTAGTTCATAAAATACTTCCTGAAGATCCTAAAGAAGCTATGAGTATTCGTCAGCGATCTCTATGATTCTACTACAATCAGACCACCAAAACTCTTTACCGGCGAACTTATGACGGTTTACTCTTGCGCTGTCTTGTTGTTGATGAAGCGAAGCAAGTATTGCGTGAAGCTCACGACGGTGTCTGCGGAGTACATCAACCCGGTCCCAAAGTACAGGATCGTATCCGACGTATGGGTTACTACTGGCCCTCTATGGTATCTGATGCCATTGAATATGCAAGAAAATGTCGAGCTTGTCAAATCCACGTAGATTTCATTCATCAACCGTCGAAATTCCTTCATCCGACTGCTGCTTCCTGGCCTTTCGAAGCTTGGGACATGGACATCATAGGTCCCATCAATCCTCCTTCTTCTAGAGGACATCGGTTCATACAAGCAATAACCGATTACTTCTCCAAATGGGCTGAAGCTATACCATTGGCTGAAGTCAAGACCAGTAGCGTCATCAACTTCGTCAAACACCATGTCATCTATAGATTTGGTGTACCTCGACGAATTATCCATGACAACGGACCTCAGTTCATCAGCCAAAAGTTTACAAGGTTCTGTGACGATCATCGGATTGACAATGTTGCTTCGACAGCCTACAATCCTGCTGCTAATGGCTTAGCTGAAGCTTTCAACAAGACTATAATTAAGCTCCTTAAGAAGTTTGTATCTACTAACAAATGAAACTGGAGTGAAAAGCTTGGAGAATGTCTTTGGGCCTACCGCACTACGGTCCGCAACCCTACAGGCTGTACACCCTTCTCTTTGGTGTACGGCTGTGAAGTAGTTCTACCCTTGGAACTTCAAATTTCATCTCTGAGGATTGCTATCGCCAATGAACTCACTACAGAGAACAACGACCTTCTTCGACTTCAAGAATTAGAAGCGTTCGACGAGAAACGGCTATTGGCTCAACAGCATATTGAGTTATACCAAGCCCGTATCTCGAAGACTTTCAATCGTAAAGTTAAAGTCAGAGCCTTTCAGAAAGGAGAGCTCGTTCTAACTGTCAGACGTCCTATGACTATGACTCACATGAGCAAGGGCAAGTTCGATGCGAAGTGGGAAGGGCCTTACATTGTGAGCAAAGTCTTCTCAAATGGAGCCTATCAACTCACAGAGCTAGACGGTCGAGTTGCAATGATGCCTATCAATGGCAAGTTCCTCAAAAAGTATTATATATAAATGTAAAAGACATTGCTTGTAATCATCAGACAAGTTCATAAATAAAATTCAATTTTATTTCATCATGAATGATAGTACATAATATCAAGGAAGGTCACTATCATCCTTCTCAAAATTGGGACGTGGGCCACTGCCGTCCTTATCGAAGACATAGTCGGCAAAAGAGTTGAGAACATCCTTGCTCGAACCCAACATGAACTTGCAAGCAGCCATCCTCATGGCCTCTTCTTCTTCAGCCTTTCCTGGTTCAAGAAGAAGATCCAAGATATCCCTTGGCGGCTTGGATGTAGATGAACCTTCGCCTGCCTCTGTCTGCTTTGGCTGGGCCGGCTCGACTGGACGTTCTTCAGTAACCGCTTCAACCTTTCAGGCGATCTCAGCCTTCTTGGATGCATCTCCAGACGACATCTTTATGCTAAAAAGTGAAAGTGATCAGTCTATCTGATTTTTTGTTCTATTTATAGACAGAGATTTGTAAGACAAGGAAGCGACACATTCAATTCATCTGACGGTTCACCCGTATATTCAATTCATCTGACGGTTCACCTGTTCATTCCATCCATCTTACGGTTCACCCATTTATTTAATTCACTTGACGGTTCATCCGTTCATCCCGACGATTCATTTCATTCATTCATTCCGTTCACACATTTTGACGAATCATCCATTTCGTTCATATCAGCAACTTGTCATCTTTGATTAAGTTGTCTACTGAAATAATGATATTCAACAAATTATATTCTGCCATGTCCACATTACCTCTAAGCAGATATAATGAATATAATTATTTTCCAAAATTAAGAAATATATCATGTCCTGCACCTCTGAACATATTTTCTATCGCTATTATTTATATCTGAATAAGATATACAATAAATAATAGAGCCACAAAGAAAATATCTTTTTATTGATCAAAATTGAAAGACATTACAAAAATTACATGTCAACAAAAATTGAAGATACAAAAAGTCTTTCTTATTCTGCTGGCGGTGTCATCAAGTTAGTCATCTGCTGCTTTAAAGTTTGCAGTCGCTCCTCACGAGATTCCCTCACTCGCTTCCTAGCTTCCTCCATCCCGGACTTATCGTCGAAAGATGGCATGGTTACTATTCAGCGAGAGATTTCATCTTGATGAGTTGCGACATACTCATCTCTTTCTTGAGTCAGAGCGTTCAGTCGTTGAACTGCAGCCTGATGTTGTGTGGCCTCATCCTCTAGAGCAAGCTGAACAAGTCTCAGCTCTTCTTGAAGACGAGTAGATTCTGCTTGCAGCTTAGCAACTTTCCTCTCATTCTCTTCAGCAACAGATGCTATTGTTTCCACTTGGGAATTATACTCAGCAGACTTAGTAGAGAAAGTGTCCAAGAGAACTTGGAGATCAACCTTCGCAACTGCAACTTCTTGTGACATCTTCTCGAATTCATCCTGTACCAAGAGCTCCATCTCCCCCTATTAAGCTCTTTGTAAATCTTAACCGATGCCTCCAGCTCATCTAGTACATGTTCAAGAAAAACAGCATGAGCTTCGTCGCCTTGACTGCGGATGGCATTGATCAAATAGGAGGTTGGACCTCTAACTGTAGAGAAACCAGCATCTTTTTTCTCTATAACCCTATCTACTAAGGGTTTCAACAAATTAAAGAAAAGGTTGCTGAAGGAGCTTGGGAGCACCCTGAATTTCGGGTTATTTTTTTTATTATTTTATTTTAAATTTTCTGATTGATTAGTTTCGATAAATAATTATTCTGTTTATTTATCTTTAAATATGCTTTTCCGTGCCTTTGATATTTGGAGTGTCAGGGATGTTCAACTCTGGAAATCTTCTTCACGAGTTTTGTAGTGGACATGATTACCTTCATGATGGTATATGATGTCCCATCCAAACTTGTTCCCTTGTACTCTTTTTGCTTTGCAGAACTTCGGATCGATTTAGACCATTTGATTATTAATTAATTTTTCCACTCTTTTTCTTGATCATATTTAGCATGTTACCGTGACTTTTGAATTGGGAGCACAAGACCAGTTATTTTCTTGAAACCAACTCATCATGCATGATCTACTCGAGACGCTCTTCAACCATGACCTTCGTGTCCCACTCAGACATACCATTTTGTGCTCTATTTGCTTCACACAACTTTTCTGACACGTGACCTGATTTTATTTTACCCCACGGTGTCACATTCATTTTCCAACTTAATTTGTGGGTACCCTGTCGACCAAAACCTGTCAGCTCCAAATATGGACATGGCCCATATTGAGCCTACTACTCGTACGACACTTGTGTCCCATTTCTTGGAATCCCCATGTGCTACTTATTCACCCATGATTATCAACACCTATTTTTATTCGATTATTTTGCCATGTCGGATTTAGACCCAATCCGGCTCCACCAAGTCCAACCAGCTTTGTGTTACTCTCCATCACCATCACCCTCAGCCTCATTACCCTTGAATAATATCAAGTACTCTTCTACCTATTTTTATATTTAATAGAAATTTCTATTGATATTAAACCCATTGGAATGACCCAATTTTTAGCTAATTAAATCCTAGCCATAGGATCCTCCCATTTAATCCTACCCATTAATTCCTACATGTAAACTTTTTCTCACACCCCCTCCATATTAGCCGGCCCTAAAATCTAGGCTTAGCTTTTCTCTCTCTCTTCTTCTCTCATTAACTCTCACACCTTTATTATCATCTCTCTCTCACTTATTCTTTTTTTCCATATCAACACCAACACCAGCAGCAACAAAACACCACCACCACCATTACACTCACACACACACCCGACCTCCTCCCCGGTCGAGCACCACCGGCCATCACCCCGGCTGAGCTCAGCCCCGGCCACCTCTGAACTCCTTCCCTCCTCCTCCTTTTCACTTACAACCACCACCACCACATCAACCATCATCAACACCTTAGCTATCACCACCACCACTTCATCAAACCGATCCACCACCACCTCCACGTCCACCTTACGCCGCCGCCCGACCCTTGTCGAGGCTGCACAGCCCCCGCCATCACCGGGCTAGGCCAGACCAGGCCGCGCCACCAGCAGCACCGCACTGCAGCAGTGCACAGCCGCGCCAGGCCGCGCGCGCGTACAGCGCTGGTCGCGCGCCGTCGTCGGCTACCGTGGCTCCGGCGACACCCACGCGAGTGTGCCCCACCTCGACGAACTCTCCCCTGGAGGCCACCGTCCTCCGGGACGCGTCGTCGAGGCGATTCGTGCGTTTCGCACGAAGTTTCGTCGTGACGCGCGCGAAATCAAGTTCGTTTTGGTGTCCCGTCGCAGCAACTTCACACACGATTTTCGAGAAATCCGATCGTTGGATCGGCGATTTCTTTGCTCCGTCACAATCTCGGTATATCCACCTTCACTCCTGTCAATTTTCATCCGTTGATTTCATCGTTTGATGCCTCAAAACCGGCCACCAAGTTGACCGTTTAAATTGTATTAATTTTGGACAGTTTCGCGAGGTCAACTTCGTCAGCTTGTACCTCCTCCACTACAGCTCCGTTTGGCATGCTACCAGTTCTTGTGTGAAGCTGGTATAACCCTCTTGCTACCCCTCCAGTTTTGTTTTATTGTGAGCTTGTTTGAATGGTTGAATTCGACGCCAAAGTTGGCCGTCCGAATTCGTAATTTCCAACTTGTAAAATTCCATTTTTGAACACGGGACTCCAGATTTCATTTCTGACACCACCATTAGACTCGTGGCATCGTTCTGGAATGTTTTCATATAAAATTTGTTAGATTTGGAGGACGTGGGCCCTGGCACGTTTTTCGGTACAAAGTGGGTCCCATAGTCCGGGTCAATAGGACTTTTTGACGCCGGCTCATCGGAATCCAATTCCGAATATACCGTTGAGTTCGTATCGTCATTCTGGACTCGTTGACATATAATTTGCTAGGTTTTGGTGGACATTGGATCCGGCACGCATTTCGGTGCAAGTCGGATACCAATATCCGGATCAACAGGTCATTTTGAGATCGGCTCATCGTAATCCAATTTCGGATATACCGTTGAGTTTGTATCGTCATTCTGGACTCGTTGACATGTAGTTTATTGAGTTTTGAGAATATTGGCTCCGGCACGCATTTCCGTGCAAACCGGAATTCCAAGTTCTGGTCAATGGACCAAATTGAGATCGAGTCAACGGAATCCAATTCTGGAGATACCGTTGGGTTCGTATCGTCATTCTGGTTTCGTAGACATATAATTTGTTATATTTTATAGATTTGTTTTCTTGCACATTTTTCGGTGCAAAACGGCTCCGACACGGATACCATTTTGACCCGAAATTACCTTTTTGCCCTTGTGTCCAAATTAGACCGATGGGGAGGCTATCCTAGCTAATTTGACCATTCTGGATACGTTGGCGATATTTATTTCATCATCCGACAATGTTTGTTGATAATTTCTCTGAGTTTAAACTTTTTATAATTTATTAATAATTAATTCTTATAATGTTCGTATTTCGGGATTAGTACAACGAAACTGAGCTCAGTCAATTTTAGTGATTTCATATCGCTGAAATTGGCAAGACGGACACGTGGATCACTATAATAAGATTATCAACTTTATCGTTGATCATCTCATCTCGATTTATGTGTCGTAAGTTTCGACGTACAAATAACGAAATACACTTTATATCTTTAATAATTAGACTAGAATTGACCATGTTTGACCAGAGTTGACCAGTTGACCTAAAGTCAACTGTAAGTCAATACTTGACCTAGTTTGACTAGATTATTGATCGGAGTTGACCTAGAGTTGTTTTGACTTAATAGAACGTAGGATAAAATAGATTGCTTGTAAAGATTTATTTATTACAACTTGAACACCTTGTAACCTGTGTTGCTTTAAATAGGACTCTGTGGCTTCAGTTAGACCCCCTATACTTATCAGCTGTTCAGGTTATCAGGCGAGTACATTCTCTGATCATTTCATATCCTGTTAGAATTATTTTTCTGCTTTAGATTACTTTACTTGATGCTGTCACGATGGTAACACGGATTAGTTCTATATGGATCCATTCTTGAGATGTTATCGCCTCAGGGAGCATCGTATACTATATGTTTTGTGCGTTTCACTTACATGGTGTATCACTATGCTTCACGATTCTTTGATCACTTGTGACATGTACTCTCATGATCACAGAGTCTTTCCAGAATCACCCCATTGTGGGCATTCCCAGAATCACCCCATTGTGGGCATTCCCAGAATCACCTATTTATGGGCTATCCATGTATCATCCCTTGTGGGCCTTTACATGGAATCATAACATAACCTGGTTGGATCCTTGTGTATTGATTGGGGGTACGGGGGAGTAGAAGTAGACATGTGAATAATATCCAAGTAGTGTAGTTCCCAGAATCACTCCATAGTATAGTTCCCAGAATCTCCTATGCCATTCACATGTTTATATTGTACTCTGACTCACTAGCCACTGTTAGTTCTCTACTTATAGTAGATATTTCTATTACAGTTCTCTCTCTCTGTTTACATATTGTATTTCTTTCAGATCATGTATCTTACTTTACTGCATGATTATATTTTCTAACCTGCTATGATCTATTGAGAGTATTGTGCTCGCTCCTGTTCTGGCTGGACCTGTTGATAAATTTTACAGATAGCTTGGAGGTTGCCTGCTAGTCTAGAGGAGACACATTAGAGGTTGTTTAGTTAGCTATTTTTAGTTGTCTGGAGTTGTATTTAATTTATGGATTACTGTATTTGAGCTTTGAGACGTATTTCTAGGTTTATGTATCTTAGACACATAGACTTCTATCTGCTGTATCTATTTTGGATTTCATGTTTTATCTATCTTCCATTATGCTCTACTTTAGATGTGATTGAGTTTACATTCTGCTATGTCATCCCCATTCGGGAGTATAAACTGCTTAGTCTTATACTGTTAGATGTACGAGACCTAGGACAGCGTTCTATCGCCGACACTGTGGCGTAGGCTGGACGTACCCACGTCTTGTGCCCTAACTTTAGGGTGCGGGTCGTGGCACATTTTTAGTGGTGGCCCATGCAGGTCGAGTTTGTGTAGTGGTATTCGAACTGGAGTACCACTACAGCCTGCAGTAGGATTAGGATATATTTTTGAAGGTAATCAATCACAGCTAGGATCCCTTGAGAGATTCCTGGGACGACCCTTGAGAATCCTATTTTAACTTTGATTTGAAAACTCTCTTCCCTTGATTTGATTTATCTTTACTTTCTGTAGTTGAATTTGATTTTGATGGACTATTGTTGAATTTGAGTTTGTATTTATTGATTTTGATGGAAGATTGTTGAATTTTGAATCTTGATGTTAGCTATAGCATCCGAGTTTGTAGTTGTATGATTTGAAGGATTCTGTTCATTTTTGAATCTTGATGTTCGTTGATAAATTTAATTTTTGGGTATTCATTGTTGATTTAATTTAATTTTTGTCAAGATGAAATTATATGGGCTAGGTCATCTAAGTTTTGGAATCTAGTCTTCTATAGCCGTTATTGGCACTATGTCTGTGCATGTGGGAGGAACTGGGGAAGATTCAAGTTCTGCATGGATAAAAGTGTAGATGTCAACTATTGAATCTATTAAAAGAAGGTTGGTAATCTCATTTTGATACCTTTGGGATCAGCAGGAGTAGTTTCTTTAGGTGCTACTTCTTCACCCGCATTCTTTTTTGGAGACACATGCACCTCAACATCCTCTTCAGGATTCCGCGTGTCATCAACAGCTTCCGAGGATACATGGACATTAGCGTCATCTTCTGGATTTAAAGTATCATCAACAGCTTCTGTTCGGATTTACATCATCCTGCAGGCCGAAGTCGCAATCATTCAATGCATCAATCATTAAACGATCTTCTTCTTCACGGAGTGTTCCTGGTGTAGCAGGAAGCTGTGTAGTTTCCACCGCAAGTGAAGGAGACCGCAAAACTTCATCCTCTCTCTCCACAATATCTTCCCTGGGCTCTACAGCCTCATCTCTCTGTTCTGGACTAGGAGTTTCCTGCCTGGGTTCAGGGCAGGAGTAGGAGATGACATTTTAACTCCCGCAATAGCACAAGCTACGACGAATGACATATGTCGAGGAGTGACTACCATCTTTCTCCGGAGGACTAGCTTATTTCTATGTAGAGGTCTCTCTGGACTCTTTACATCTATAACATTGTCTTGCTTTTGGATAGAGGTCGGGGTCGCTGCCTCTTCTCTTTGAGTTGAATCGGCCTGCTGCCGAGATTGTGATCGGGTCATGACCCTTTCTGATAGTTCCATGACAAGTTTCTTCTTCGCAACTGGAGAAGAAGGTTCTTCTCTCCTTCTCTTCCTCTCCTTGGCGGGAGATTTGACAACTTTCAAAGAGATGCGCAATGGTTCGTTGACCTCTTTCGGGAAGTTGGCTTCCCTTGAAGCTTCCAACGGCGCATCGGCCGGTTCACGTTCTTCTTCGTTGCCAGGAGCCACCACAACAGTTGTTCTTTTCTTCATTCTGGTCGCTGTCGCAAAGCTATCGACAAGACTAAAATTCTCTGCAAAGGTGTTTGCCGATGTGTAGAAGATTGAATATGTGTACAGCATCCGCGGGCCATGGTCGCTCTTTGTTGGCATCGAGAACATTATTCTGCTATCTCGAGCGTTATAATAAGCCCATGTCCGGGTTCCATCAATCAGATAGCCTTGTCCTTACAGGCACGTTATGGCGTTACCCAAGTGGAATTGGTCATAGCCGAATTGACGGGCAAAGCGGCTTGGCAGATATGGTTCCAAGTAACATTCATCTTCAAATCTATAAACCAAGTGCGACGGCCTAATTGTCCTCAGCCAATCAAATGCTGTACGACCCAAAGGCTGCCTCCCAAGATCAACCAGATTTGTAGACATATATTCTTAACCAGTCGAAGGGGGAACACAATAGAAATTCTACCCTTTTCCGAGATTCAGTGCTCGTCTGCAATCTCTTAGGCTGGTACAAATCTACTCGTTCCTGGAGAATCTTCGCAAGAAGCTTCCGCTGACCGTCCCCATATCGGGGTTCATCAATGAAGGATGGTGCAGAAGCAACCATCCGAACAAATAAATGTAGGGAAGCTCCAGCCGAGGAAAGTTCCCTGTCTCTCCTTTCCCCTTGAGCATTGAATCAACAAAAAGATGAAGACCCGCGTTCACTCTGCAGGTCATCGCCGATAGCAGATCCATCCGGTAGCCAAAGACTAGACGGACGGCAGCAAAGAGCATGTCGCGATGGAAGCGATCTACGACGCTCGCTCCGGGTACGACGAATCGTCGGAGCCAATATGTGAGGAAACCCGTCAATTGGGCTTCCTTTGACATGGGCCTATAGCCCATTCTCATAAAACTTTCAATAAAATCTCCAGTCTTGAAAGGAGGGTATTGAAGTTCGTCATCAACCTTGATGTCCATTTCCTTGTTTTCCTCTATCAGTCCTATCACCTCACTATGGCTGAGTGGTTTGAAGAAAGTAGGATTGCAAGTATCGTGATCCTTAGTCTTCTTCTCGATGATGTGGTTGAGGAAGAGATAGGGCAACCACTTTGACGAGTAGCAAGTACCAGAGGAACCACTCTTGTAATACATGGAGCAAATCTTATAGTGGCATAGCAGTTCTTCGAAAACGGCCGCCACCTCAGCATTCTCCCGATGAAGTCGGTCCAACTCGTCATTGGTGGGAACAAATTCTTCATAGGGGAAGTCTCCCATTGGTAAGCTCGAGATATACTTCATCTCATGAAGGGCTTGTCCAATCTCTCTACAGGGTGTCACGAATGTCCATGTCCTAAAATTATACCTCTCTGCCAAAGCGAGAAGTAGATAAGGGTTGGGGTGGAATCTATATATGGTAGAGTATACCGCCTGGTACAGCTCAATCTCTTTGAGCTTCTCTTCGAACTGAACCAATATCCAATTGGTTATGTAGTTCCATCTTTTATTATCTGGGTTCACCAGACCTGTCAACCGGATGTCCTGATCTGGGTATCTTCCCTCAACCTTTGCAAATTCATTTGCAAAGATCGGTGTTCTAACTGGCAGCAGTAAGGAGGAGTTCTCCGGTGGGATGCAGCCAGGCTTCAATCCTCTGAGCAAGGAGGTGTGACGCTCAGAGGAGCTACAGAACATATCCTTGCTATTCAGTCCTTTTTTTACACAAATATTTCCTGTTATGGCTTGCTGGAGAGGAGTAATATCCCAGTCCATCCTTCTGGGATAACTCGCATGAGCATAGCGAGATAAAGGGAGGCATCTGGCAATGTCTGGTAACAGTATTCTTTTCTCGTCTCTCTGGAAGAGTCTCTGTTCAACACGAGGTCTCGGCTGAGAACTTTTATCAATAGTCTCACCAAATAGAAACAGGGGTTTCTTATGAGTAATGGCATCGGCAGTCTGCAGAGGCTGCCCGTTCATCAGACTCAATAAAGTTTCGTTGTCCTGTGCTACTAAGATGGCTTGACGGGAAGATGGCAGAGCATATTAGGGAAATATTACATGGGACAAATCTTCCTTAAACTCTGGTTCAACAAGGGTCCCTGCAAAGATTTCATAATTTGGGTCTTCTCTGATGTTAACTGCATCAAACAGAAAGACAGAATTCAGTATATACAAAATCAAAGATTCTGTCCAAAAAATCAGCAAATTGTGCAAGCATCAGATTGCGCTGTCTGTAAAACATCATATTGCGCAACAACAGCTTCTATGCGCAAACTGTCCAGTTGTGCCAACATATTCACTTGCACAAGCCATCAGATTGCACTAACAAGCTTGCGCAAGGCAACAGTTTCTGCTGGACAGACTTGCGCAAACCGATAGAAAGCGCTGACTTTTGCCAGCGCTTTCCAACCGATTGTGCAAGAAAATAGTCTTCATAAAAATGAAAACTATTGGGTTTGTGCAACCGAAACCCTAAGCAGGGTGGCACAATATAACCAAATCTCTAAAAAGAAATAGGTTTGAAGATTCAATCATGTCGAAGAACCCTAAAAAGGGTTTTTGATCGAGCGACTACCTTGCAGTGCGGGATGACCGACTTTGTGTCGTGAAATGCACGGCGCAGCCCGAGTCGAAGACTCGGCGGGGGCTTTGTCCTTGTCGGCGGCAGAACGCTTCGGAGCCATTGAAGTCGACGGAGAAGAAGGAAAATAGTCGGAGTGGGCTCAGAAATTTTTCTCTCTTGAACAAAGTGGAAACAAGTAAAGAATGACAGAAGGAAGAAGGAGAACTATTTATAGTTTTTCGAGAGTAACGGTCGCCTCGGATTGCGTCGAAGAAATGGGAGCTGACTCCTCCAATTGCGCAGATAGGGCATTATTTGCGCAACTTGGTTTTAAAATCAAAATTCAAAGTATTTCGAAGCTTTGAATATTTTCAAACTTCGAAAACTTTGAAGGGGGTCTTGTAGGTCCTAAAAATCAAGTTGCACCCATCAAAGAAGTCATGAAAATCAAACTGTGCATCCTTCAAGTGAACGGCGCAGGAGACAGATTGTGCAACAACTCAATTGCGCAGGCTGAACTGTGCACTCATCCAAGTGCGCTGGCTGACGTGGCCTCGTCATCATTTGACAGAGAATCAGATCTTCTGACAGCTGACAGCCCGAAGAACGAGGAAACTATTCATTTATCGTGCAACACAGCGCTCAAGGACAGCTGTACATGCAGCGCAATCTGCCAGACTCTCTACAGCGTAATTCAATCGAGCGCAATCTGAAGCCGACGTAATTCAGGTGGCGCACTCCATCAAGACAACTGATAATGTACACGTGGCCTACATGCCATCAATTACTCACCATGTGGCAACCGTCTGTACACGACCAAGCGCATTTTAATCAAACAATGCCACGCGTCACATACAGGTGGTCCAAGATCGAGTAACTGTCTGCGCAGTTCATTGCTTGCGCAATCCAAAGTCTGCACAATTCATCCTGCGCAACTCAGAATAACTCAAAGTTAGTTATTTCCAGAACACTATAAATAGAGTTTCAAGTCTTCATTATCACACACACATTGAAGTCATCATCAGAGATCAGGAGTTCTTGCCAAAGTACTGATGCATTTTTCAGAGGCTATCGTCTTCAAAGTTCACATCGTCCAAGGGATAAAGCGATCGTCATTCAGACCGGATTCTTATAGTTGTACTTTCCCAGAATTCTTGTAATCTTCTTACAAAGTTTGTGAAATAAAGATCAACTTTTATTTTTGTAAACACCAAGCATTAGCTGATTTCCTAGCAGCTCATCCGGTGCCGGAGTCGTCCAAGCTCTACGACGAAATCCCCGACGAAGTGGTGGAATCTAACACTGCAACTAAAGAATTTCCTATTTGGCGAATGTTCTTTGACGGTGCATCAAGAACAGGACCCAAAGGGAATATCGTGGCTGGAGTAGGTGTCGTGCTCGTGTCACCTGATCATCTGGTTATACACCGTGCATATTCTCTCGTAGAAACATGCACCAACGACGTGGCCGAATATAATGCCCTATTAATCGGCCTGCAACTGGCAAAGCAACTGGGAGTTGACTATCTAGAGGCTTACGACGATTCCAAGCTAATAGTTAGTCAGGTCCGAGGGAATTATGAAGTTTGCCACGAAGATCTCATCCCCTACCACAGAGCAACAATCGAGCTGGCGTGTCACGCCCCAGAAACAGAATACTGGAGAGTGGGGGAAAGACACAGCCAGCTACGTATATTAAAGTAAATCCCACCTCGATATACGATCACGGTTGTCTAGATATGAGGGTTTTACTACAAGCCAACAGTCTCTTATGGTCAATAACAAGCCTAGTGTCTCAATCTCAAGCAAGCAAGTAAGTGTAACAAGATGGTAGATCATCAGACATACAAAGTAAGGCATCCTATACATTACATATTCAGATGATCATGAAGCTAGTCATACAAAATACGAAGACTAGCAAAGTTTAAGTCATACATGATCAACCCTAGGATTCGTCAATCATGTTGCAGCCCTTAGGCAGACAGGAATATAAATTTAACATGAGCTAACACTTGCTCGACGGCTAAACACCTCAAAAGAATAATTTACAATAGAGTGGAAGAGCAAAATAAAACCCACTTGTTGTCAGGGTTGCGCCTAGTGTTCACCATCTGGCTGGAAGACTGGAAGATCCTTTGGGTGTTACTCCAAAATCTGGCCAAACAAAACTAGCTGGATCAGACCCCAGAAAGAGCAAGTGCCACAAGGGAGGCTTCACTTAAGAACTAAAACCAGCATATTAGCAAATAAAGGCATAATGATAACAAAAAATATGAATTAAAGGAAACATGGTGATAAACGATAAGATAACTAAAGGACTACTCCAGTAACCAAGTTACAATCCGTAAACCAGACAAGGACCGGAGCTGTAACCCTTCACTTGAATAGAACTTAGTCTCTAACCAATTATCGATAAAGTAAAATATAACAGGAACGTGCTGAAATAACCATGTACTGGACTTGCCTAGACAAGACTAGACAGGACTCCATCCATCAATCACGGCCAAGCAATGAGTACGGCTTGATACTTTAACTAACTAGGGTTATCACAAGCCTAGTTACTAACAAGATGCATTGAGATGTTCCAATAGTCACAAGCCCTGCAGTCTTAATCCAGGTTATCAGGTCACAAGTTGAGAGAGTTGGATTAGGTGACTTGGGGGTGCAACACATGACAGTGTGCTGGAAATGTGCCCTACTCGACGGCAGGCTACAAGTCCAATTAGAGCGCCCAAATAACGGGACTGCCTATAGCTGAGAAATCTCTTCATGGACTACTTGATTAATCTAGTAATTACCCTAGTCAGATTCAGTACGAATCCCTGACCGTGGAAATCAGGAATTCATGTCCTAGACATGATGCATGACGTGACATGTAGCTTGTACTGATACAATCAAAAAATCATCCACGGTGTCAAGACGAGAGTTATATGTTACTTATCAAGATTACATGTCATGTTTACTTGTCAAGAGTGCGCCGCAACGGGCCACTATCATGTCATTTATCATGTCAAGGGTACCTGTCATGAGTGTGCCACGACGGACCACTAAACATGCAGTTTCATTATCGTGTCGTGTTCAGATTATCATATCAATATTGCTTGTCAAGGGTGCACCACAACGGGTCACCATCATATGCTATCATTCCATTAACATGTCATGCTCACATCGTGTTCATGTCGAGTTCATATCAAAAAGGCGTAAGGATATAAAATGGGTACAAAAATTTAAAAAGGGGAAAACTAGGTACATCATGCGCCCGAGGGGTGCATGCGCCTGGGGCTATGCGCCTAAGCGATGCGCCCACATGCATGCTCCTGCGGTCTATACGCCCACATAAGTGAGGCAGGGTACATGGGAAGCTAAGTAAGAAGCCACCTATACTAACTATGTGGGCGCATAATAAGGGCTATGCGCCCACACAGGATCATGTGCCAAGGTTATGCACCCAAGCTGGGGATGGTCAAAGTAACATGCACTTAAGCATGGGGGTGGGCAGGGCAGCATTCGCCCATGGTGGCATGCGCCCAAGAGAATGGGGGTCTGGGACACATGCACCCAAGAGGATGCATGCGCCCAGGAGGGGTTTATGCGTCTAGCGCCCATGCGCCCACACAAATTGTGGGCGCATAGTTATGCGCCAGCACTGTTCTTCTTCTCCAAAATTTCGAAAAGAAGGCCATAGAACCCATGAATTTCAAACTCCCATAACTTGGTAAAAACACAATAAAATCTAACTTTTCAAAGGTCTAAGTTGTGTAAAATTAAATTCTCTACCACATGGAACTCTTAGATTTCAAAACAAGATGGTTTAATAGATTAAAACCCAAGAAAACTCTAAAAAGGTACAAAGTTAGATCTACACAAATATATACATAAAAATACAGAATGTCAAGAACTAAAGTAGCTTAGAATGTTGCATAGAAGAGATTAGAACAATAAAATGGAGGGTTCCTTCATGAAGCAAGTTGCACTTGCCTATGGATGGGGAGAGGTTTTATTGGAGAAGAAGAAGTTATGAGAAATAATGAAGAGAGAGAAAAAGTAGGTGGGTTTATAAAGGAAGAAGGGGAGGGTTTAACATGATGAACCAAAGGGAATAAACCAAGCCAAATCAAAATGAACCAAGTCAAACCATGATATGCCATGATGAACCTAAGCAAGATTAAACCAAAATTAGCTAGCAGGACAGGAGAAGAAAAATACGTGTGTAGATTCCGTATACGTATAATGAAAATACGGATAACAAAAAACGAGGATGACATGGCGTCTACTTTTGCTGGATTCTTCATCGAGCACGTGCCTCGAATACAGAATATAGAAGCAGATGCTCTAGCCGGTCTCGCTTCTTCCTTGACCGTTCCTACCAATACACAGCAGTCGATCACAGTGTCTGGTCGAGAACTATTCTATATAAAAGATGCATATTCATCACAGTTACGCAGCAAAAACAAATGTCGATGCTAAAGACTGGAGATTTCCCTTCATAGACTACGTTGTCTATGGAATCCTCCCTGAGGACCCGAAGGAAGCAGTATCCATCCAAAGGCGATCTCTCAGATTTTACTACGACACAGCTACCAAGATACTGTACCGACGCTCTTACGACAGGCTACTGTTACGATGCTTATCAGACACAGAAGCCAAACATGCACTCCGGGAGGCTCACGATGGAGTTTGTGGGGTACATCAACTAGGCCCTAAATTATAAGATTGCCTCAAACGAATGGGTTATTACTGGCCCACAATGATAGCAGATGCTGTTGAATATGCAAAGAAGTGTAGAGCTTGCCAGTTCCACGTCGACTTCATTCATCAACCTTCAAAGTTTCTGCACCCGACGGCAGCATCTTGGCCATTTGAAGCCTGAGATATGGATGTCATAGGACTAATTAGCCCGCCATCCTCCAAAGGACATTGGTTTATCCTAGCTATAACCGATTACTTCTCCAAATGGGCGAAAGCTATACCGCTCACCGAAGTGAAGACGTCAAACGTGATCAGTTTCATCAAATATTACGTCATCTACCGCTTCGGCCTACCTCGCAGGATCATCCATGATAATGGTCCACAGTTCGCAAGCCATGCATTCTATCGGTTCTGTGATAAGAATCGAATCCAGAACGTAGTCTCTACTGCCTACAATCGAGCGGCTAACGGGCTAGCAGAAGCCTTCAACAAAACCATCATAAAATTTCTTAAGAAGTTTGTGTCTTCAAATAAGCATGATTGGAACGAGAAGCTCGGTGAATGTCTATGGGCCTATCGTACAGCGGTCCGGACTCCAACAGGCTGTACGCCGTTCTTTCTGGTTTATGGAAGCAAAGCAGTTCTTTCCATAGAAATCCAGATTCCTTCTCTTCGGGTAGCCCTAGCCAACGAGCTGACTATTGAAGAGATCTACCGTCTGCGACTCCAAGAGCTCGAAGCGCTAGACGAAAAATGCTTGTTAGCTCAGCAGCGCATTGAGCTATACCAAGCATGCTTTTCCAGAGCCTTCAATAAAAAAGTGAAGGAAAGGATCTTCCAAGTCGGTGATCTGGTCCTAGCAGTGAGAAGATCGATGGTCATGACGCACAAAACAAAAGGAAAATTCCAGCCTAAATGGGAAGATCCTTTCGTCATAGAATCGGTGTATTCTAATGGTGCGTACCGGCTAACCAAGCCCGTTGGTGACTTACTTATGATGCCTATCATTGGCAAGTTCTTGAAGAAATAATATGTGTAACCTCTTTTTTGTTCATATATGTTCAGTCATGTAAATGTACAATGCGATGTTTATATAATTCCAAAAAAACTATCTAACTATCATCCGTATTTCAAGAGTCTTGAATACGCCCTGGATAATAGGTCCTCTAAATATTTTCCAGTAAAATTATTTCAATTTTTGACTCCGTCCAAACTCGGTTTGACGAAAAAAAATCACGTCCCTATTACCTCTGAATAGTTTTTCGACAATTATTTTTCCAGCGGAATGATCAAATATTTTGCCACGTCCACATAACCTCTGAGCAAAGCATTCATCAAAGATAGTCATGTCCATACTACCTCTGAACTATCCACTCCCACCTAATGTTACATATCTTTCCACGTCCATATTATCTCTGGTCAGAAATAGAACATCCTCTGATATTGCGTCCATATTACCTCTACTAGCAGCTTCATTCAACTTATTATCTATATTCGAATAGCTTGAATATAAAATGGATAATAGGTCCATATCAAAATTTTCCCGCAAAATATCCATCAGAAATATCTATGCTACGTCCACATTACCTCTAGCATCAATATTTCAACAAAACCACATTCACTTCTAGAAAGAGTCTTTATTTTATAAAAAAAAAGGTACAAGAGCCGTGACAACCAAAAAAAAAAAAAGAGTTACATCTACGGGATACACAGGCGGTTTATGCTGTCCCTCAGAGTGACAATCTCGGCTTCAGATTTCACAGCAGCTCGAAGCCGTGCCTCTTCTTGACGAGCGGCTTCATCTTCAAAGAAGATCAGACTCTGATGCTCCCCTTCTAACTTTGCCAGCTGCTCTTCTAAACGGGCAGAAGCGGTGGCAGTCATGGCAGCCTGGGATAAATAATTCTCCTGTTCAGATGTTGCCGCCCTCAAGTCGGCTTCCAGCTGGGCGATCTCGTTCCTTATCTGCGTAATGTGATTGTGCTTCTCAGTGATCTGCGCAGCTAGCCTGTTCTTCGAGGCAGCACGTGCCTCACTTGCAGCGTTGAACTGGCCATACTGGTCAGCCAGCTTGCCGATCTCCCGAGCCAGGGCATCCTTCCTTACCAGGAAGGTAGCCTTCTCCTCCGTAAGAGCTGTCATCAAAGACTCGTCCTCTGCGCAGAATAGTGACGCCGGGCTCCGCTGTTTGGCATCCCGGAACCTGGCCACTTGACCCTCCAGGTCGTTCAGAACTTTTCTCAGAGTGTTGGCCCGCTCCTCATAGCCGGCTATGCTCTCGAGGGCCGCTACCTGACATTCGGCAACAGCCTTCATGGGGTCGAAGGCAGTGATCCGATTCAAGACTCTAGGAAGCTTCACCTTCAGCACCGAGTAGAAAGCTCTCACAACTTCCTGAGCTATCTCGTCGTCTTCGGTGGAAGTCGTCGGAGAAGAAGCTTGGAAAGTTTCCTCTACTTCAGGGAGGAATACCTGACAAGAAGCCAAACTTGACAAGAAAATATATTCCACCAAAAACTACTCTTGATTATCACGTGTAACGTCCATATTACCTCTGATACCGATAGTCTTCCAACTTGACGCCTGTACCCAACCCGAGATGAAAGGCACGACACCAAGATCACAAAATCTATCACGACCTCGTTACCTCTGTTAGGTTTTGTTTCAAATCTATTACCCGCACCGCTGGTGTGTCAAATGGTAATATGTCCACGAAAGTATCATTCCAATCTATTTGCTCGCATTTTCGGATGCACAAAAGGGTAATAGGTCTAAACAAAAAAAGAGAGAGGGGGATCCCCCAGCGGGATACCCTTTACACAAATGCGGTATTCGGCTCTTTAATACAAAGCACTACAGATACGACAAGCAGAGAATTGGGCGAATGTACTTTATCTATTCAAAATCAGTTACATTCACATGACTACATCTCATAAGCAAAACAAACGGTTCTTCATCCCTTCATCTGGATAAGAAGTAAAAGATTACATTGATGCCCAAAAAGAAGGAAGAATCTGCTACTCATTAGCAACACATAACTTGGTTAGCTTGGCAGCACCACGCTTTCATCGAAGGAGGTCATATTTTACTGTTGAGCAAGCAAACAAGGCTGTTGAACCTTCGAGAGGCTACACGGAGGAGGGCAAATATAGTATGCTAAAACATCTACAAATGGTGATCTCCTCTCATCCATATTGCGGATGTCGTGGGCCCAATTCTTCAAGAGACCATACCTTCAAAACAACATCTCTAGAGTTGTTTTTGCCTACTTGAAGAAACGTAAAAGCAGAACTTTTACGGTAACACCCAACTACCGTCCGACTCTTCGATGTATAAAGGTTCTTCCTACCATCTGAGGAAAACCCTTCCAAAACACGAAGAGTCCTGAGCTCTCTGATGTGGGTGTCAAGTATTACATCTTCACCATGCCCAGAATTGTCGATACCGGTCCTGGAGAAATTTACTAGCCAGATCCCTACAGAATATGAAAAGGGGTAGAAAGACAGTCAGACTTAGAAAACTGCAGGAAAAACTATGTTCTGAAGGGATTCTATGCACCCAAAAGGCTATACGCCCAAAGGGATATGCGCCCAAAATAAGACATGTGGACGCATAACACACGGACAGTACATAGGCGCATAACATGCCACAGCTTAAAAGGGCGCATAACATGGCAACACGTGGGCGCATGGCACACCACTGTATTGGCGCATGACTTCTGTGTGCGTAAGTAATGCTCATAGAAGCATGTTGCCTTAGGCGCACCGCACCCGGGTAGAAGAGAAGTCCGAGCGTCGCAAATTAATGCTCGACACTTTATTTTTTAAAGCATGCCCTCACCCAGATTCGGGTCCTGGACTACCGAGGACTCTTCCGCAGGAGGAGAGCCACTCGACGCAGCCCCCTTGCCCTTTACGGATCTCTTGGCGACCATGGGAGACATGGTTCTCAAAAGAAAGAAGACGAAGTGTTTTCTGAAAAATTCAAAGGAGAAAGGAATAATGAACTTTCTCTCTCCTCCAGGGTCTATTTATAGGCACGAACCACTTCCTATGCGTCCACCTATTGTATGCGCCCATTATGTTGTATGCGCCCACTACAGCCCACCTATTGTATGCGCCTATTATGTTGTATGTGCCCACTACAGCCTATGCGCCCACGTGAATGATCAGCTCTCTGCATACCATACGACTGTCCCTTGCTGACGTTGACGACGTATGAAGGATAGACTGCTTCAAATTCCGTTCCGATGAATCTGTCAGTTCGGATTTTGAAGAAAAATCTCAACAGTCGTATCTCCCTGACAGGCTGGCCAAGTACTATGCATCCAAGGAGAGAGCCGTAATATGAGCCCATTTCCTCACGAGAAGACGATCCATGCTTCTTTCAAAGTATTTCGAACTTGTTCAAGTATCGAAAACTTTGAAGGGGGTCTTGTAGAAGTATGAAATTTTTTTAGCAAATGAAGCCCCATGCGCCCAAGCCAGTAAAAGCTCCATGCGCCCAGTCAGTGTAGCTCCATATGCCAGTCAGTGTAGCTCCATGCGCCCAGTCAGTGAAGCTCCATACACCCAGTCAACGAAGCTCCATGCGCCCAGTCAGTGAAGCTTCATGCGCCTAGACTGTAAAGTTTTATGCGCCCAAGACTAGCTCCTACGAAATGAGGGCTTATAGCCTGAGACATGGCTATGCGCCCAAGCTTGACTCAGTCAAAGCCGTGATCAAAACGTGCACCGAAGCGCACGGCCACGTCAGTCTCCACGAGCAGTTGTGCACCGAAGCATGCGGCCACGTCAACGCCACGACCAACCCACGATCCCGCAGCCTGTATGCGCCTACATCCTATGTGCCCACAGCAGGACTATGCGCCTACATAGAAACCAGCGTATTTCCTCATGTGGGCGCATAACATCATTCCAGTCTAAGAACGACTATAAAAGGGGGGCCTCATCCCTCTTCAAAACACAGAACGGAGAGCATTTTCAAGAACCAAATTGCTGCACTTCTTGCTAGTGAGCCGAGAGTTAGCAATTTTTTTAGATTTTCTCCCACTTTTGTAATTGGAGTGTCAACGAAGTAAAGGAGCAACTGTCGTTCGATCTCCATCGTCCCATTCTCCAAAATTCTTTTTTGTACTCGGGGATCCTCAGTGAAGGATCTCTCAGACGTACTCGATTTATGGTGCCTTGCGCCAATAAAAGAAAAGACATCATTTTCTTCTTCTTTTTTGTGTGTGTCCATAAAGACCTTCGCCAATCGATCGTCAACGCAGTAAAGGAGTCATTACAGTACTCGATCCCCATCGTCACACTTCCCCAGATCTTATTTTGTATTATGAATCCTCGTTGTTAGTGTTTTTTTGTACTTCTTTCGTTGTAGTCCATAAAAGTAAATTTTATTTAAACTTTTCTTCAATTTGTGATGGCAACAACGGTACTCGTTCACTTCTGGAATCTGAGATATCTCTACGTATGTCATCTATGACAAACTTTTTGATTCTGAATTTCTTTTGAATATGTATAAAACATAGATTTCTTGGATACCGGTACCTCTTTCTCAGCTTCTTCTGGAATATGAGGTATATCCTCGACCTGAGCAATATACTTTTGAGAAATTAGATCTTTGGTTCATGACATCTTCCGGATCGTCATAAACTTTATCTACAGGATATGCTTCTTCAGAAGCTGCTCCTTCAAGAGTATTTATAGTGTGTTATATTAATTAGTCTCTTCTTATGAAGAGCTGAATCTTTAGAATCTTTAGGTTTTATACATTTTTAATATAGAACTTATTCATTTGTGACCTTTATTTGGTTCTTTTGGTACTTATTTCTATTAGATGTTAGATTCGTAGTTGGCATAGCTATTTATGCAGCATAATCGAGTACGCATCTAATAATTCATTTGTAGTGAAATACAAGAAATAAATTCTCCTAATTTAGTCGAGATTAGATAAATGGAAATATGCTATGATTCCTTCTTCTTGAACGATACTTTATAGCATTCATATAGAATGATGATGAAGTTCTTTTAAAGCGATAATTTATGATGATCTTCTGGAATAAGGCATTTATCTTCTTCTTGTCTCCCCTGACGATGGGAATTATGTCTTACCAAAGTGACAGATCACAAATGTACATTAAATATATTTCATGTCTAAAAGATTTAATAATCTAAGGAGATAAACATAAAAAAATTAATATTATAATTCACAAAACATAAATGTCAAGATCACAGTTTCAAATATTACCAACATAAGCCATATAAATCCAAAAATAATGCAATTATAATAAAACTAAGCTACTTATTATTCAAATAAAATATTCAGGATTTATGGTTTATAATCAAAGTTTTGTTAGGTTAAGGAAACCTAGTTGACCATTAGTTTTGCTGGCATTTTCTATGAGATGACTACACAAATTAGTTTTGATAATTCTTATCATCATTTCCCATGGTGTCTTGATCATGTCACAGTTCAAAAGTTATGGGATCATTCGGCTTCTGGCTCACAATGGAACCTTAGGGTTGAGCTTCTGACTCAACGTAGTCTATGCAGTTAAAAACGGTTTTTATGATAACGGTCCAGTAGAGTTATTGATATATCAGTGATATATCGGGTTTATAATGATAAATATCGGTTTATATTTTTAACTATTTTTTATATATAAACAACACATTAATAGTTTGCTATCATAAAATATGCAATAAGAGTTTTTTAAAGCATTAAAACTAAAAGATTCATACCCAAACCAATATTACAATATGAAAAGTACCCACTTCAACAATTCAATAAGAGTTTCTTAAAGCATTGAAACTAAAAGATTCATACCAAAACCAATATTACAATATAAAAGAACCCACTTCAATAGTTCAACTAATATGAAAACCAAAAAGAGTCCAATTCAAGTTTCAACATCTAGACTAACAATCTTCATTAGCTTCAACTTCAACCACTACCAAAATACAGTAAATTAGCGACCGAATATTAGTGACAAAAATTTTTCGTCGGCTTTCGCGACGCTTTGTGGCAGCTAGCCGACGGATTACCGACGACAAGCCGTTACATTTTTTATTTTACTTTTAGGGGGAGAAAAGGTCGCACATCCGTCGCTAGGGCGTCGGAGATATAGCGACGGATAGTCAGCCTCGCTATGCAGTTGATTATTTGGCGAGAATTATGTAGAGAATTGGCGGGACAATTCGTCGACAACGTAGCGACGGATATTCAGTCGGCAAGTATCAAACATAGCGACTAACGGGCGACGGATTTTAATCCGTCGCTAGTCCGTCGCTAAATATACATTTCAGACTTAAATTGAAACGGCGGAGGGAACTTTTTGCATTCCCTCCAAATTCACTCTCTCTCCTCTCTCTCTCTCTCTCTCTATCATGCGGCTTCGGTAATCGACATCGGCGTCCTCTCCTCTCTCTCTCTCTTGAAGGTAATCCCCCCTCTCTCTCTCTCTAGCGGTGTCGTAGGGGCAGCGGGGGCGGCGGGCTTGGGGCGGGGGCCTCGGGGGCTGGACGGCGAGCTTGGGCGGGGGCGTCGGGGGCTGGGCAGTGGGCTTAGGGCAGGGGCGTCGGGGGCTGGGCGGCGGGCTTGGGGCGGAGGCGGCGGGGGCTGGACGGCGGGCTTGGGGCGGCGGGCTTTGGTCGGGGGCGGCGGGGGGCTTTGCTTCTCAAATTTATCTGAGTTTATATATTGGCTAAATAATGTGTTATCCATATTGGGTGTTATCCATTAGTTTGGTGGTGTTTGGATTAGTAAATGTGAATATGGAGTTTGGGTTCATGGTGTATATGTTCACTGTGTCAAGGACAGTGCGAGTTCTTCATCTGCATAAGTCACTGAATAAGTGAAGTTTTTCTTGAAAATTGACCCTTAGAGTGTATCAGTTGTGTGCTTATATATATATATATGTATATATCTATACATCTAACTGTGAGTGTATCAGTTGAGTGTAGACATGGTAGGAATTATAGGTAATTAATGCTAGTGTAACTAGACTAAGGTAGTGCTTGCTAGATAGTAAGGACACTCTAGTATCCTAACCAAGTTAATTTTAGCCTAGATATTTAGGATATAGCTCCCATATCCTAGAAGTGGACTCTTGCAATTTAGAAATAGATAGATTGACCCTGTTTGATTAACTGACCTATAATGACTCTAAAACTTGATATGCTGCTGCAAGTATACAACACCCCAAAAATATTTACTGACTCGTCAAGTTGAACTGTGTATAACATGCTCGACGCTTAAGAGGAATCATTTCGACTTAGTGGACTATCGAAGAATCGGTATCGGACTATCGGTATCGGTATCTGTATCAAAATATCGGACTATCGGTATCGGTATCGAACTATTGGTATCGCTAGCGGACTATCAGACTATCAGACTATCGGTATCGGTATCGAACTATCGGTATCGCACTATCGGTATCGCTATCGCACTATCGGTATCAGTATCGAACTATCGGTATCGGTAACGGTATCGAACTATCGGTATGGAACTATTAGTAACAACTGTACTTAGATTTTTTTCTTCTCGAGCTAGAATACCAGTGGATCCACCAGTTACATGATTATATACTAATTCTATTTAGTTTGTCTTACTATACAGATTTTTACATCCAATCTGTGATGGATCATTATTTCGTTGATCGTACATGGATGTACAAACGACAACACGAGAGCAGAATATGTGTGAGTAACAATTTTCAGGCAGACGTGGAAGTGTTTCTTAAGTATGCCATGAGCAAAGCTCAGTTTATGGACGGTAACAAAATCAAGTGTCCATGTCGTAATTTTCGCAATAGACGTTACAAAGATGTGGTGAGTGTAAGAGATCATTTGACCCGTAAGGGTTTCGTACGTGATTACGGCCAGTGGTCATCGCAAGGTGAACTATATGCGAAAAGACAGGTTGCGAATGCTGCTACTTATGCTTTTGATGATAATGCTGCAGCGGATTTTGTCGTCGATGACGACGAACGCTCTGTTGATTATGGAGACGTGCAGAACCTTGCACAAGATATGGTGTACGACGCGGCAGGGCCTAATTTTGATCCGAAGGATCCTAATCCCGAGGCGAAGGAGTTCTATGATATGTTTCAGGATGCTGAAACTTCTTTATATACTGGTTGTAAGCCACATTCTGTACTGTCAGTGAAGATGCGGTTGTTGAACATAAAGTCCTATTTTAACTTGCCACAAACTTTCTATGATCGGATTACACAACTAATGAAGGAGGAGTTACCGAAGGAATCAAAAGAGCTTCCAAAAAACTTCTACAAGTCGAAGATGATGGTCCGACAACTGGGACTAGGGTACGACAAGATAGATTGTTGTCGCAACGGATGCATGTTGTACTACAAGGAGAACGAGGATGTAGAAAGTTCCAGCTTCTGTAATGCGGATCGTTACAAGCCAGTCAGGAAAAAAAGAAAGTTAACTAGAAAATAACGTCCTTACAAGTATATGCATTACTTGTCGATCACGAAGCGCTTGCAGAGGATGGATATGTCTCAGAATACAGCAGAACACATGACGTGGCACAACGAAGAACGCACAAAGGACGATGGAGAATTGTCACATCCTTCGGATGGAGAGGCGTGGAAATATTTCGATTTACGCCATCCAGATTTTGCTGCAGAGCCTAGAAATGTACGCATGGGGCTATGTTCTGATGGCTTTGCCCCTTTCGGGCAGTCGGGATCTCAATACTCCTGCTAGCCGGTCATTCTGACCCCTTACAATCTGCCACCATGGATGTGTATGAAGACTCCTTATATGTTCTTGACAGCTATCGTACCGGATCTCCAAAATTTGACGAAGAATATCGATATATATTTACAGCCGTTGGTGGATGAGCTGAAACAGCTATGGGTGATCAGCGTCACAACCTATGATATTTCCAGGAAACAGAACTTTCAGATGAGAGCTTCACTGATGTGGACAATCAATGATTTTCCCGCATACGGTATGTTGTCGGGATGGAGTACTCACGGCACCCTGTCTTGTCCGATATGCATGCAAAATAGTAAGGCGTTCCGCCTTAAGCATGGAGGAAAAACTTCTTTCTTTGATTGTCATCGTCAATTTCTGCCCGCGAGTCATCCTTGGAGAAAGAACAAGGACGCGTTCAGAGCTGAAAAACAAGAATTTTCTCATCCGCCTGCCAGATTGCCGGGATACGATATTTGGGAAGATGTAAAGGACTTGCCTGTAGGCCTTTAAAAATGACAGTCACGCTGAGTTGATCAGGGCAAAGTCAAAAGTCACGCTCAGTTGATCCAGACAATATTTACAAATCACGCTGAGGGACAGCTCATCATTTGACAAAGAGTCATTATGACTGACAGCACGACAGTCGAAGAATATCTCTTCGTATGCCACGTATGCACAGAATTCGAGAGATCACAGCCGTCTATTGCGTGACTTTCGAAATCTTCTTCAGCAAGACTCAACCTTCGTCAAGTTGGCGTACCAAAAGAGTTTCTTGTCATTTAATGCGACTGACAAAAGCAATCACTGTCAGAGATTTTGTGTCAGTCGAGGCACGCCGAATCAAGACAGCTGGCAGTCTTATCTCAAGTCTGCGTGTATTGTGAGATCTTCATCTCAAGTTTGCGTGGATTCTGAAGTTTTCTTCCTCAAGTCTGCATGTATTGTGAGATCTTCATCTCAAGTTTGCGTGGATTCTGAAGTTTTCTTCCTCAAGTTTGCGTGGATTTTGAAGCATTTTGCCTCGAGTCTGCGTGGATCCTGAAGCTTCTTGCCCCAAGTTTGCATAGATTTTGAAGCTTTCTGTCCCGAGTCTGCGTGGATTTTGTCTTCAACAAATCTGCGTAGATTTCATCAAATTGGAGTACGTGGCAGCCATGCCACTGATCTTTCGCCTGCGTGTCCTGTAACTTGCACACGACTCATGCATGATCGTCATGTGTCCAACAGTTACAGGCCACGTCCAGTAACTGCTCACAGTCTTGCGTATGTTAAATCCTGCATGATTTTCAACTAAGCACAGGCTGTGAAGACAGTTATCTTTTCAGTTATTATTTTTGACTCTATAAATAGAGTTCTTTTTTCATTCATTGTACAGATACATAGTTATCTACTGTCAAAATTTTGAGAGCTTTTCTTCTTCGCATAGTCAAAGGGATAAAGTGATCGTCTTCTAGATCAGATTCCCACAGTTGTAATTTTCCCAGATACACAATAAATAAAAGAATTTATTTATGGAAAACAAATTGGCGACTCTGCTGGAGAAAACCATCTCCTCTTCTGAGATGGCAACAACTCAATGCGACACTTCGTCAATCGGCTCGACGAAGAAGGTGATGACGATCCAATTCGATCAACTCGTCTATGAAGAAATGCAGCGGGCTAAGAGTGGCAAGCCCACTTCAGCCTCCATCATCACTGCCAAGTCGAAGGGACACTCTGTCTATGTCCCTAAGAATCAGTTGGCAGCCAATGGTGAAGTCTTTTCCACAGTGTCTACTCCTAACACTGGCAAGGACTCTACTGCAAGCACGCACACCCTTGTACGCTCCAAGATGACAGTAATCAAAGGTCACGCTGACAGTACTGGCTCCTTAGCCAAATCTGTTCCAGCGTGCAAATTCAATCCCAAAAGTCACGCTAACAGTACTGGCTCCTTAGCCAAATATGTTCCAGTGTGCAATCTCTCATTCAAAAATCACGCTAACAGTAACCAAGTCTGTACCAGCGTGCAATCTCTCATTCAAAAGTCACGCTAACAGTACTGGCTCCTTAGCCAAGTCTATACCAGTGTGCAAATTCAGTCCCAAAAGTCACGCTGACAGTACTGGCTCCTTAGCCAAATCTGTTCCAACGTGTATTTCTAAAACCAAAAGTCACGCTGACAGTACTGGCTCCTTAGCCAAATCTGTTCCAGCGTGTATTTCTAAAAAACCAAAAGTCACGCTGACAGCACTGGTTCCTTAACCAAGTCTGTTCCAGCGTGTACTTCCAAAGTCAAAAGTCACGCTAACAGCACTGGTTCCTTAACCAAGTCTGTTTCAGCGTGTATTTTATCTAAGAATAATAGCTCTTTAGCTATCTCTTCTTCTTTACCAAGTTCTACTAGAACTGGGGGTGGTCTTCCACACAAAGTCCCTTCGAAAAGGAATGACTCTTTAGTTGTTTCTTCTGTTCCTGTAGTTTTTACTTCAGGAACAGCTTTGACTGACACTTTTGTTAGTCAAAGAAAAGGAGATGGTCTTTTGACTACTCTTCCTTCTGGACATTCTCTGTCTCAAAACTTGAAAGAGTCTAAGAAGAAACATTCCTTAGTGTCTTCTTCTATGACTTCTTCGAATTGGGCACAGAATCTGTCCATAAAAGAAGGTCTGTTACCAACTCCTAATCAAAGGGATGGTTCAACTCTTCCTTCTCTGCAAATATCCAGATCAATGGAAGGAAAACTCCATGTTTCCAAAATTAATGTGTTACCTCCAACTGATCTAAGAATAAAACTTAACACTTCTGGTGATAAGAAACCATACCAGTTGGAAACAAGGATAAGAGATCCAGATGCAGAGTATGCAAGAAACTATGTGGCTCATATTAATCATTCTCTATATAATCAAGAGCCATCAAAATCCAAGAATAGGAAATATACTCCTCAATCTTCACAAACAGATTTACGAGAATATCTTCAACAGAAGAGAAGAAGTGATTCTGTGTCAAAGGACCATGCTGAATGTGACTTCTATCCAAGAATCATAATTCAATGCAGATGTCAATCAATGGCTTATGACCATGTTGATCATGAATGTGACTTCCAGCCAAGAGTCACAATGCAATGCAGATGTCAAACTAAACGACAATCTGTCTTCAATCGGATTCAGTATGAACCTATGCCTGATAAAGATGAGCCTTTGTTTGCTTCTGTTAACATGACCTTTCGGGATGCCGGGGGTAGAGTTGATAGTCCAGATGGAGTATATAGAAACACCAGATCAAGAGTATTAGCTTCTAGTCAAAGAAATTTGATCTATGAAGAGGATTCTGAATTTCTGGGAGAATCTAACTTCCCACCTCTTCCTACTGGGGGTAGTTCTCCTCTAAATGACTTTGATGCACGAAGCAGTGATTCAGAGCATACCACATCCACTAATTCATCAATAATCCTTCGTACAGTCACAACATATATGGTGGATGGGAATACTGAATTGAACAATGAACCTTCCTCTTCGGTGACTCCTCAAGATCAAAGGATTGCTTCTTTGGAACAGCAAATGAAGTCTATGGCTGATACTATGAAGTCAATGTATGAACTCATGACAGCTCAGTTGCAAAATCGACAGACTGTACCAGATGCCATACCAGTTGACACTGATATGAGTCCAGTACAAGTTCCTCCAGCAGTACAATCCAATACCCCTGGACCAGCTCAACCAAATCCTAGTCTCTCTGGAGCTGGGGGTAGTACTTACAATGCTGTTCCTCCTCCCAACTATTCTCTACAAGCTATAACTCCATAATCCTCCGGAGTTGTTAATGAAGAATTGAGGAATCTCAAAACTCAATTCGAGGCATTCAAACAGAAAGATAGTTTACAAAGGTTAGGCATCAAGCAACCTTATCCGATAGAATGGAAGCAAGTATCATATCCTCCTAAATACAAGCCTCCTACTATCTTATTCTATGATGGAACCACTTCTTCAAGTCAGTTCATTAATCACTTTGAAGTAATGACTGATCAATTGCAACCAAGTAACGCCCTCCTTACTCGGGTGTTTATTGGATGTCTCAAGGGAACTGCTTATGAATGGTATAGAAGTCTCCCAGATGGGTACATTACCTCATTTGCCGGTTTCAAACAGATGTTTCTTGAACGGTTCTATGAAGGGCTCAATGACATGACTATGTCTGCTCTTATTAGAATCAAGCAGAAAAATAATGAAACTACAGAGGATTACATTGAACGGTTTCGAAGAGAAGCTCTGAAGATGCCTCTTGGAACTCCTGATGCTGTCACCATCGACACATGCAAATTAAACTTGTTGCCAATCATCAGCATGTGGACAGGATCCACCCAATTCCAAGACTGGCCTTCTTTCATAGTTAGTGCCAAGGCTGCAGAAATTAGTGCTAAAACCTTCAAAGGTTTAGGAGTGCAGATGACTCCCAAAGAAACAGGTCAAGCTATTAACAATAAAAACAATGCTCGCAAGGGAAAAGAAACTCTTGAAGTTTATCTTCAGAGCAAAGATGCATCAACTGTTCAAACTCCTACAACTCAACAACCAAGAACACCTCACCCTAAAGAAGAATACTCTTTCGATGATGACGATGTCCTTGGTATTTTTGAATGTCTGCTGAAAGGTAATAGAATACAATTACCTGAGATCAAGAAACCTGATGAAGTTGGTAAGACAGATCATCCCAAATACTGTCCATACCACAGAATACTGGGTCATACAATTCGTACATGTTATGTACTAAAAGGAAAGATCCAAGAAATGATTAAGTCTGGAGCTATCTCCCTTACTCCAAAAGAGAAGACCGTCACCTCCAACGTCATCTCTATGCAATTCGGAGATCTCCCTCCTCAACTCCTTGAAAGTGGGATCATTCCTATTCCCAAGGCAACTCTTGAAATAGTGAATATTCCTCCTCCACAGTCTGAAGGATTAGTGCCATTCACATTGGAAACTGGAGAAATTATGTAGATTCATCCTGATCTAGTGGCAGAATTTGAATCTCCCTCTCTTCAAAGGACTACTTCTCGAAAGTCCAAGAAGGCTGGAAAGATTAAGTCATGTCATATGACGTCTTTTGGGTCTACCTCCGACACAGGCCAAAAGAGAAGGAAGAAGCACTTGCTACTCGAACAGGGAAACCTTATCTAAAGGATTATTCCAAGAATCTTGAGGATACTCCTGATATCCCTCCAGCTGATAAAGATGCTCCTAATGTTCCTCCTAAAGAAGAATCATCTACTGCACCTGTTCCTTCAACTACACCAGTTGAACCTATTCCTCCTAAATCCACAATTTTGGAGAAAGGCAAACAACAGGCTCGGTTTGATAAACCAATCAAGAAGTCTCCTCCTCTTGGGCTTCAGAAGCCTTACAACTTCGACATTCTAGCTCAACTTGCTAATACTCCAGCTAGAATGTCCCTCTTTGAACTTCTACGTCTTTCTAAAGAAACTCGGGACACGTTAAGTGTAGCACTTCTTCAAGCAGACTCTTGTCTTGCACAATTGAAGAAGCCAGATGCAGAACCTGCCACTTGTTTACATTACAAAAGTGTACTGGAGATTATCCCAAATATTACCTTTACATAAGGCGATATGCTATTGGAGGATAATCGACATGATCGGCCTCTCTACTACACTGGTTATATCGATACGATGAAGATAGATCGTATCCTCATTGACCCATGGTCTGCTATAAGCATAATGCCAAAGAGTCTGTTGGATGAACTAAAAATCCCTCTTCACAAGCTCTCTAAGACGGTTACTACTATCTTGGGATTCAATCAAAGCCGAAGCGAGCCTTTGGGAAAGATTCATCTGAAGCTTCAGATAGGCGATTTCAGATCCAAAGTCACTTTCTATGTGATTGAGATCGTGGGATCCTATAATCTTCTTCTTGGGAGGCTCTTTCTTCATGAAAATAATGTGGTGCCTTCTACTCTTCATCAGTGTTTTAAGTACATTGATAGCAATGGAAGAGTACAAAAAGAAGTTGCTGATATAAATCCCTTTCATGGGGTTGAAGCTTATTTCAATGATTCCCGAATGTACAAAGAAGAGTATACAAGGGTCATACAAGCTATGGAGAAAGAGGATTCACAAAGTGAGACTTTAATAATCCCTGTTAAAGGTCGAGCTACTCAGCAACAATCTCCCAAACCCTCTGGAGAAGGTTCTTTCATCATTCCAGTGAGTGGACGGATCTCTCCGTTGCTTCAGTCGTCTGCTCAAGATACAATGATCATTCCTGTTAGTGGGCGTACTACAGTTCCTGTATCTTCACAGGATACTCTGCTAATTCCAGTTGGAGGGCAGATTACTCTTCCATCTCAAGCTTCAAGGGAGCTCACCTCTTCTGAGCCATTTGTTATCGATCTTAATCGAAACAAAGCTTCTTCTCATTCTTCTTCTTCCCCTTTAGTCATTGACTTGGCTAAGATCTCTAAGGCTCAGCCTTCTTCCAATGTAAATATTGCTGCTTTTACATTTAATGAAAAGTCTCCACCGTTGCAGTACGCTGATGTGTGCAATTATGTTCATAGTTATTTACATTTGTTAGATGACTTGAACACAATAACCATAGGGGTTGTACAGACTGTTCATACAGATGTATCCCTAGAACCTGTACAATCTTTATACTTTCTAGTTCCCAGCAGAAAGCCAGGAGACATTCCAATATTCTTCTATAAAGGACCCCAAAGTCCTTCTGATTTAGAAGATGATGACAAAAACGATGATACTGGAAGATTACAACTATGTCGCTATAGTCAGCAATCTAAAGACATCATCAAAAATATGGGCTATGACTTCAAAACTGGCCTCAATAGTGGAAAAGGAAGAAAAATACCTGTTCGTATTCCTCCTCTGAAATATGGAAGGACAAAATACGGATTGGGCTATATTGCTCCTACTCTTTTTATCAATATTGTTCATGAAGATCCCGAGTCTGACGAAGATAAGAGATCTGATTCTTCTAGTACCACTTTTTGGGATTCCGATACGAGTATTGGTGACTTCTACTGCAACATTCTGTCTTCCAACATGGTTTCCATTGACCATTCTGAAAAAAGTGATAAAGACGAAGAAGAGTTTGAAATCTTGCCTGAATCAGAACAATGGGCCCAAAGATTAGATAATCAACGGGAGTTCCGATTTGAGCAAAAGGAACCTCCGACTGAAGATAAACTTGTTCAAATAGATGTTGGTGAAGAGGGATCCCCCAAACCAATATTCATCAGTGAAAGTCTTTCAGAAACTGATAAGCAAGACATGATCAAACTTATTCGTGATTACATTGACGTCTTCGCTTGGAGTTATGAAGATATGCCAGGGCTTGATCCCCAAATTGTAACTCACAAGCTCAATATCTTGCCGAATGCTAAACCGGTCAAACAACAACAGCGACGATTTCGCCCGGACATTATGGATGCAATTGAAGCTGAAGTCAATAAACTCATGACCTCTGGGTTTATTAGAGAGGAACAACATCCCGATTGGGTGGCTAACATAGTTCCTGTCCTTAAAAAGACTGGCAAGATCAGAGTATGTATAGACTTCCACGATCTCAATACGGCATGCCCTAAAGACGAATTCCCTCTACCAGTCACTGATGTCATGATTGATAATACCTGTAGATTTGAACGGATGTCATTCATGGTCGGGTATTCTGGGTACAATTAGATTAAAATGTTTCCAGACGACGAGAAGCACACTTCTTTCAGAACGTCGATCGGTACATACTGTTATACAGTTATGTCATTCGGTCTCAAGAATACAGGAGCAACTTATCAACGAGCTATGAGCACTATATTCCGTGAACATTTGCGAAAAATAGTCGAATGCTATATTGATGATATTGCAGTCAAAAGTCGACAAAAGGAGGATCATATCCAAGATTTGAAGACTATATTTGATCTAATGCGTAAGCATCAATTAAAGATGAACCCTACTAAGTCCTTCTTAGGCGTCTCTAGTGGTAAATTTCTCGGCTTCGTCATTACCTCTAAAGGTATACACGTGGATCCCGAGAAGATCAAAGCCATCCAAGAGATGCGTCCTCCACGCACCTTAAAAGAGCTACGAGGATTTCAAAGAAGGATCGCTTATATCAGGAGATTCATCTCTAATTTATCAGGACGCTGCAGACCATTCAACAAACTTATGAAGAAAGGTGTTTCTTTTGTCTGGAATGATGAATGTCAGAAAGCATTCGATGATATAAAACAATATCTGATGAGCCCTCCAGTATTGGTACCTCCCGTTTCAGGAATTCTATTTCTCCTATATACTCGAGCAATGAGTCATTCATTGGGTGCATTACTCGCTCAAAAGAATCAAAATGGTCATGAACAAGCCATCTACTATCTCAGTCGTACTATGACCGGAGCTGAACCTCGATATTCACCGGTCGAAAAAGAATGTCTAGCCTTGATGTTCGCTGTTCAAAAGACACGACATTATATCATTAGCCAGACTATTCATGTCATCTCCAGGATCAATCCTATACGGATCATGATGAAGAAACCCAGTGTTTTGAATTCTCGATTAGCTAACTGGGGAATCCTACTTGCTCAGTATGACATACATTATATTCCTCAGAAGTCAGTCAAAGGACAAGCTTTAGCTGATTTTCTAGCTGCTCATTCAATTCCAGAAGATTCAAAACTCTATGACAAAATTCCAGATGAAGTCCTAGATTCAAACCAAATTGCTGAAGAAGATCCTACTTGGCGTCTATTCTTTGATGGAGCTTCAAGGATAGGTCCTAATGGTGATATTGTCGCTGGAGTTGGAATCGTTCTTGTATCGCCAGAAGGTCTTGTTATCCAAAGAGCTTATTCTCTCGATCAGCCGTGTTCAAACAACGTAGTTGAGTACAATGCATTACTCATTGGTCTTCAACTCGCTAAACATCTAAATATTCAACATTTGGAGGCGTACGGAGACTCTAACTCATTGTTAATCAGATAAGGGGTACTTATGAAGTTCGCCATCAAGATCTGGTTCCTTATCATAGATCAGCTATATCTATGGCTTCTTCGTTTGAAGAATTCTTCATTGAACATATTAGGCGAGCATGTAACACAGAAGCTGATGCTCTAGCTAATCTTGCAGCGGTGTTAGCTATCCCGATTAGACGACAACAAATGATTATTGTTCGCAATCGAGAATTATTTCATCTTGAAAATAACCTAACCCTAGGACTTCCAGTTGACATTGAAGAATCAACATCTCATGACGTCAACACAACAAGAGGATTTAGATTTAGTCGTAAATCTTTATCATCTTCATCTGATTCCAGCATGGAATTCATCTTCAGTAACTCGGCCGAGAATCAAAATACAGATACGGATTGGAGACTTCCTTTCTTAGATTTCGTATTGTATGATATTCTTCCGGATGATCCGAGTGAGGCAGCATCTATCAGACGACGATCACTCCGATTCTATTATAATCATACAACAAAAATCTTATATCGTCGAGCTTATGATGGTTTACTTCTTCGATGTGTTGCCGGTGACGAGGCTCAACAAATTATTCATGAAGCACATGATAGAATTTATGGAGCACATCAGCCTGGACTAAAACTTCAAGACCGTATTCGACGTATGGGTTATTATTGGCCCACTATGGTATCAGACGCCATCGAATATGCAAAGAAGTGTAAAGCTTGTCAAATCCATGCGGATTTTATTCATCAACCCTCGGAATTTCTACATCCGACGGCAGCATCATGGCCCTTCGAAGCTTGGGGCATAGACATTATCGGCCCGATCAATCCGCCGTCATCCAAGGGTCATCGGTTTATTCTCGCAATAACCGATTACTTCTCCAAATGGGCTGAAGCCATTCCTTTGTCTGAAGTTAAGACGTCCAATGTCATCAGCTTTATTAAGCACCACGTCATGTACAGATTTGGTGTTCCTCGACGCATTATTCATGATAACGGACTACAGTTCGTTAGTCAGAAGTTTACTCGATTCTGTGACGATCATCGGATCAACAATGTGGCTTCTACCGCATATAATCCGGCAGCTAACGGATTAGCAGAAGCTTTCAATAAGACCATCATCAAACTCCTAAAGAAGTTTGTCTCTACTAACAAACGTAATTGGAGTGAGAAGCTCGGTGAATGTTTGTGGGCTTATCGCACTACAGTTCGTAATGCTACTAAATGTACACCCTTCTCTTTGGTGTATGGTTGCGAAGCTGTTCTTCCATTAGAGATTCAAATTCCTTCTTTAAGGATAGCAATCGCTAATGAACTCACTGCAGAAAATAATGATCGTCTTCGACTTCAAGAATAAGAAGCTCTAGATGAAAAGCGATTATCTGCTCAACAGAATATTGAATTCTATCAAGCTAGAATCTCAAGAGCTTTTAATAAGAAAGTCAGAGTTTGATCGTATCAAAAAGGAGAACTTGTTCTAACAGTCAGACGTCCTATGACTATGACTCATATGAGCAAGGGCAAATTTGATGCAAAGTGGGAAGGACCCTATATTGTGAGCAAAGTTTTCTCAAATGGAGCTTATCAACTCTCGGAATTGGATGGTCGAAAAGTTTTGATGCCTATTAATGGCAAATTCCTTAAGAAGTACTATGTATAAATGCAAATGCTTGTAATCATCAGACAGTTTCATGTTTAAAAAATAAAATTTTTATTTTATTTTGATCATGAATGATGATACATGATATTAAGGAAGATCACTATCATCCTTTTTTACATTTGGACGTGGGCCACTGCCGTCCTTCTCGAAGACGTGATCAGCAAAAGAGCCGAGGATCTCTTTGCTGGAACCCACGAGGAACTTGCAAGCGGCCATTCTCATGACTTCTTCTTCTTCAGTCTTTCCTGGTTCGAGCAGGAAGTCCAGAATGTCCCTTGGTGGCTTGGGTGTAAACGAACCTTCGTCTGCTTCCGTCTTCTTCATTTTGACTGGATCAGCAGGGCGTTCTTCAGTGCCTTTCTGAACTTTTGAGGCAATCTCAGTCTTCTTGGATGCTTCTCCAGACGACATTTTTATGTTGAGGAGTAGAAGTGTTCGTTCTTGTCAGATTTTTGCTATATTTATAGACAGAAGTTCTTCAAATAGTGAAGCGTCACATTCATCTGACGATTCACATATTCATTAATGCTTGACGGTTCATCCGTTCATTTCTCACATTCATCCGATGATTCACACATTCATTAATACTTGACGGTTCATCCGTTCATTTATTACGTTCGTCCGTTCATAATCTTCTATCAATTTATTAAGTGGGAATTCGTTATTTATCATGTTTTCATAACCTCTGAATCAATTTCGAATCTATCTACTCATTTGTCATTTTTTGACCTCTGCGTAGAAATCAATCTATTTTCTTTTGAGTTCATACATATTATCACGTCCATAATACCTCTGATAATATCATATACTCTAAAACAGAAAAGAAGATTTTATTATCTATCATGTCCACAATTCATCCACAAATACAAATTATTGAGCATAGAAGAATTATCATTTCCATTCTCATTTCACCATAAAAAGTATATTACATTTTCTTAGACTTTCTTACAAATCATAATGGAAATCTATTACAATCTTGGATTTTCATTCTATACCACAACAATAACCTAATAGAGATCTATCTTCTTCTTTAGATCTTCTCCGTCGGACCTTCTCCGTCAGGTTCGTTGTTGGTGGCAGTTCCTGACTGTCTGAGTCCCAGTCACGACCAGATCAGCAGGAATCAAACTCTGGTCTTCTCTCTCAGACGAGAGGAGAACCACAGAGTATGGTAGCCCGAAGTCGTGGTGCTGCCAATACAATTGGTGGATTGGGGGTAACCTCTCAAGAAAGATAGGAATGTATTCCATATTGGGATACAATTCCTAGTTCTGCTTTGAAAGGAACTCTACTACCCGATTTCTTGGGGTAGAGCCGACTCCACCATCCAACTCTCGTGTATAAAGGCTCTTCCTACCATCTGAGGAAGACCCTTCTATCCCACGAAGAGTTCTGAGTTGTCTGATGTACGTATCAAAAGTGCATGAGCTCCCTGATGTTGGTGTCAGCAGGATATTCTCCACAGCATCCATATCACCAATGCCAGTTCTGAAGAAAATTTTCAACCGAGCTTCTGCAGAGAACAGCAGGGAAGAAGAGAATTAATCAACAGAAATGTCATTTAGCACACACTGGCTAGTCAAGCGTGCATTTTTCAGTCAGAAACAAAAAGCCTATCTTCAACAGACTTACCTTCGAGTTTGGTGCTAAGAATTGGCAAACCCATGTTTGATACAGTGTGCAGAAATCGAACATTAGAAAACATTGCTTTCCTGTTTGAGAATGAAATCTCCCAAAAATTTCATGCCCAGAGAAGAAGAAGAAGAATGAGAGATGAGTACCTTTGAAACTCAGCTGCCTATTTAAAGGATAAAGTACAAGTCTATTCTTGGAAAAGATCCGCGTAAATAGCACTCGTAAACCATGGAATGAATGACACATGTGCTTTGGAAGACAACGCAGCATTGGAAACAGTCAAAGAGTGCCATTTAATATTCTTCATTAATGCACGCTGCTTAAACACAAACGGTTGTACTACATTCTTTAAGACAGTTACTGATGGCCTTACAAAAGACAAAAGAAGAAGTACAACATTTTCAAAAGAAGACAAAAGCATAAAAGACACGCTCTATTTAACAGAGCGGCTGAGCTTAGTGCCCAATTCTTCTACGCTCTTAATCCCCATGCGGTGTAACAGAGCCTTCAACATTTCACGCTGCTCTGCAAGGCTGCGCCCATCAGAAGAAGACGAGCCATCCAGGCCAAAATAGCTCAGGAAATTCTTGGCTAAATACATGGGATCGTCTTTGAACTCGAAGACTAGGGGCTCCGGTTCCTTACCCTCAAAAGTGGGATCACCATGGAAACAAAAACCCAACTTGCGTGCTTCTTCCTCAGCTTTCTCTTTTGGTGTCATGTTGACGTAAAATGAAGATTAAAACTGAATCTTCTCCCTGTTTATATAACAGAGCTCACTGGCGGTTCATATTCCACCATAAATTGGATGCAATTAATCTCGGAGAACGAAGAGTCAATTATGACATTTACTAAGTTCATTTGGATGTTTTCAAAGAACTTTGAAGTCTTTTCGACTTCCGAAAAATTTGAAGTCATCTCAGCGTGACTGATTTCATTTTATCATCTTATTTTCAAAGTATTTCGAAAATTTTGAAATCTTTTCAATTTTCGAAAACTTTGAAGGGGGTCTTGTAGGCCTTTAAAAATGACAGTCACGCTGAGTTGATCAGGGCAAAGTCAAAAGTCACGCTCAGTTGATCCAGACAATATTTACAAATCACGCTGAGGGACAGCTCATCATTTGACAAAGAGTCATTATGACTGACAGCACGACAGTCGAAGAATGTCTCTTCGTATGCCATGTATGCACAAAATTCGAGAGATCACAGCCGTCTATTGCGTGACTTTCGAAATCTTCTTCAGCAAGACTCAACCTTCGTCAAGTTGGCGTACCAAAAGAGTTTCTTGTCATTTAATGCGACTGACAAAAGCAATCACTGTCAGAGATTTTGTGTCAGTCGAGGCACGCCGAATCAAGACAGCTGGCAGTCTTATCTCAAGTCTACGTGTATTGTGAGATCTTCATCTCAAGTTTGCGTGGATTCTGAAGTTTTCTTCCTCAAGTCTGCGTGTATTGTGAGATCTTCATCTCAAGTTTGCGTGGATTCTGAAGTTTTCTTCCTCAAGTTTGCGTGGATTTTGAAGCGTTTTGCCTCGAGTCTGCGTGGATCCTGAAGCTTCTTGCCCCAAGTTTGCGTGGATTTTGAAGCTTTCTGCCCCGAGTCTGCGTGGATTTTGTCTTCAACAAATCTGCGTAGATTTCATCAAATTGGAGTACGTGGCAGCCATGCCACTGTTCTCTCGCCTGCGTGTCCTGTAACTTGTACACGACTCATGCATGATCGCCATGTGTCCAACAGTTACAGGCCACGTCCAGTAACTGCTCACAGTCTTGCGTATGTTAAATCCTGCGTGATTTTCAACTAAGCACAGGCTGTGAAGACAGTTATCTTTTCAGTTATTATTTTTGACTCTATAAATAGAGTTCTTTTTCTCATTCATTGTACAGATACATAGTTATCTACTGTCAAAATTTTGAGAGCTTTTCTTCTTCGCATAGTCCAAGGGATAAAGTGATCATCTTCTAGATCAGATTCCCACAGTTGTAATTTTCCCAGATACACAATAAATAAAGGAATTTATTTATGGAAAACATTGCCCACTGTAATGGAAGATCCATCGAACAATCATGTCGATGGGTTCGGACAAACCCATAACTGGACCAAACGGAGTATCTTCTAGGACTTGCCTTATTGAAAAGATAATCTTATAAGGCATAATCTTGATGTTATGCATATCGAAAAGAATGTATTCGATAATGTCTTCAATACCGTCTTGGATATTAAAGGAAAGACGAAGGACAATCCAAAAGCAAGACAAGATATTGTCGAGATATGCAAGCGTCCTTATCTGAACTTGATACAAAGGGGAGCTGCTGGACAATTAAGTAAGCCGATAGCACAATACACATTGAGCAAGGAAGATAGATTAATAATCTGCAAGTGGGTATCTACTTTAAGATTTTTCGACGGCTATGTGTCGAATTTGTCTAGATACGTTGATCTCTGTGAGCCCCTATTTTTCAAATTTTATTTAATTAGTGTCAATTAATTATTAATGTCATATTTGGCCTTAAAATATTTATTATGATTTTTAGGAATTTTTTTAGAATTTTTAAATGAGTTTTAATACTAAAATATCATTTTGCAATTAATTAAAAAGTTTTAATATCATTTTGTAATATTTAGAATTGTTTTAATATAGTTTTGTAATTTATTAAATTGTTTTAATAGTAGTTTGTAATAATTAGAATTTTTACAGTGTTAGTTTGTAAATAACAAATTGTTTTTAATGTGGAATATAAATTTTAATTTACATTCAGTAACTGTTAGGGTCTATTTGCAATTATCTAAAGTCTAGGACCCTAATGCTAAATCCTATTCTACCCACCCCCGACGACTCGGCTGACCGACTGCCATGCCGACGACGACCCGACATTTCCGACCGCCCAACCGACCTAGGACCGACTCTGACCCGTATAAAAACCCCCACACTCACCCCCGACCCATCCACGACCACCGTCGACGACCACAGACCCTATTCTCTTCTCCGACAGCCCAAACCCTAACCCTAACTCCGGCGAACTCTCGTCCAGCCCGCACGACGAGCGTCACCGCACCCAACCACCATCAATTGACGCGCTCGGCCAAGACGAACGCGTCGCCACCACTCCGCCGGGACCACGCTGCCTCCTCCGCCGTCCAGAGCTTTCGAAACTTCCCTGACTCGCCGGACACGTAAGTGGCAGTATTGAATTGTGTCGTGCGTGTCTCGAATCAACATATGTCATTCGCCAGGACACGATGAACCCAACGCTGTGCTCGAACACGCGTTTCATGACTCGTACGTGTCGTGCATAGTGCAGACACGTAGACTCTGTGTCCCAAACTGTCAGGACACAGAGTTAATTTTTGGGTTTACTGTTATATATCACTAAAAACCTAAATAATACTAACCTAAATCCTAACCCTAACACAAGTCGCGGGCTGACCCCTGGCCAGTCTGACCCCTGGCCAGTCTGACCCAGTCAGGGAACCCGACCCATAGGGCCGAGTTCGAGCCCCCTGTGTTGTGTTTGTTTTCTTTTTCTTTTTGTTTTATTTTTATGTTTATATATATATATATATATATATATATATATATATATATATATATATATATATATATATATATATATATCTGGAAATTGCTGAGAAATCCAATTTCGGGGTGGGCTTTTATGAAATGCCCACCCGCTGGATAAGTTTTATGAAATATCCAGAATTAAGTATTTTCACGTTAAATATTCCAAGATTCCCTTTTAGATGCCACCCGCTAGAAACTGCTATTTTTATAATACCGAAACTACCCCTCCGCGCGAATTGGTCATCTATATGTATTTGAATTCAAAAAACTCAGATCTGGATTGCGATTTTCGTCTTCTTCTTCTTCACGGGAAATCTGAATTCCATTGCTCTCATATTCAGCAGAGATCGCAAAAATCGTTCGTAGTTCGGTGTGTTTTTCTTCAGTCGAACTCAGATCATCGCTCGTCATCATCATCACCATCATCATCATCTTCATCGTGGAGACATTTGAACTCAGATCTTCAATTGTGGAGAGAAGATCTTTCTTCTTCTTTTCCATAAGAATTATCATCGCTTTGAAAGAAGAACGAAACTCTTTATTCCTGAAAAAACTAAATTACACGTTTTAACACTGGAAATGACCATTCTCCGTCTTAATTAGGACGGAGAATGGCATTCTCCGTCTTTATTAGGACGGAGAATGCCATTCTCCGTTTTATTTAAGACGGAGAATGCCATTCTCCGTCCTAATTAACACGGAGAATGACATTCTCCGTTTCCGTCTTAATTAGGACCGAGAATGTCATTCTCCGTCTTAATTAGGACGGAGAATGGCATTCTCCGTTTTATTTAAGACGGAGAATGGCATTCTCCGTCCTAATTAACACGGAGAATGGCATTCTCCGTGTTTCTAACACGGAGAATGGTCATTCTCCTGCGTTTTAACACTAGAATGACCATTATCCGTGATAAATTACACGGAGAATGGCATTCTCCGTCCTAATTAAGACGGAGAATGGTCATTCTCCGTTTAATTTAGCACGGAGAATGATCATTCTCCGTTTAATTTAGCACGAAGAATGGCCATTCTCCGTCTTAATTAGGACGGAGAATGCCATTCTCCGTTTTATTTAACACGGAGAATGACATTCTCTGTTTCATTTAACACGGAGAATGGCATTCTCCGTGTTTCTAACACGGAGAATGGTCATTCTCCTGCGTTTTAACACTGGAATGACCATTCTCCGTGTAAATTAAGACGGAGAATGTCATTCTCCGTCCTAATTAAGACGGAGAATGGTCATTCTCCGTGTAAATTAAGACGGAGAATGCCATTCTCCTGCATTTTATGGTTAGCTGAAACTTTGGAGGGCCATAACTTTTGACTGGGAGGTCGAAACGAGGTCCCGTTTGTCGCAAAATGAGCGTATCGTCGAGGAGACTGAAAGTAACTGTTTTACCGTTAGACGGCCTTCCGAAATTTTAGATTCGCAAAAAAATGATGTTTGGACCTCCGTTTTAGCACTTTTGTCGTTCGTCCCGGTCTTTCCGAAATTTTTCGACGAGTTTTTGAAGATTTTTGAGGAGAAAACCTAGATTCGAAAGTGAGCAGCGTATGGAAGAAGATGGAGTATTGAAACGTTTTTTTTAAGAGCAGTTTTGTGGGTGTTTCCAATAAATTAAAAGGAAGGACAAAAGGGTCATTTGGAACCCGCTTTGGATAAGTTTCTTTAATTCTGGGCACGCGATGTAAGTTTTTTTAGCGGTGGGTTTTACATAAAACTTTTTTAGTTTTTGGGCATTTCATAAATCTTCCCTATATATATATATATATATATATATATATATATATATATATATATGTATATATGTATTTCTGTATATATATTTTTTTATTATATATATACATACTGTTATATACGTATGTACAATATTTTTATATATATATATATATTTTATATATATATATATATATATATATATATATATATATATATTATATATTTATATCTTTATGTATATATATGTGTTTTCTATATATATACATATATGTTATATATGTATATGTATATATACATAATTATTTAGCCTAAGTAATTTACGTAATATTATACATATGTATATTTTAATATATGTAGATATTACTTGTCATATTTTTATGGCTACTATGTAAAATTTTACCTTATTAAAATATTAATATTTATTTTGTACTTTTACTACTTTGTATTTTTGGTGTATTTTAATTACTGCAACCATTTGGTGTCCAAGCCTAGCATGGATTTTTGGGCTCAAATGTGTTTCCACACATTCAAGACCTGTAAAAGTTATATTGGACTTGATTCATGGCCTTCGGTCCTGTATTTGAACTTTGGTTCAAATTATGTACATGGACAAAATACGCAGATAATTAATTATTTAATTTTAGATTGTGTACAATGCTATTTTTAAATTTCTAAAAATACTTAAATTACTGTTAAAATTCTAAAAAAATAGTATTTAGATACTATGTTAATTTAGCTAATTTAGTATAATTTTTACAGTATTTAATTTACAGTTTTGCCACTATTTTGGCATATGAAACCAGAACTCATTTTCTATGTACTTAGGAAAACTGATTTTTATAAACTACTTTTACAGGTTAATAAATTCCAGAAAAATTATAATAAATTTTTATAATTAACAAGGATCATTTTGGTACTTTATTTTATGTAAAATTGAGCTTTTTAGTCTATCTTAAAAATTGTTGGAACATAATGTTCATTTGATTTAATTATTAAATAATTACGACTTGTAACTTTTTACGTTATTTTGAGTTATAGCCGTGTTGAACCTCACCCCTCACTAGTATAAAGATCCATAAAAGTTAGTTATAGTAGTGTGTCACCCCACATTGGTCTCCTATGCTAAAGTCATCATTTTGGCTAGGTGCCCAGTCACAAGTCGTGTTTCACCAATTAGTGTCTTAGTGTTTTAACTTAGTATAAAAACTAAGTTTATGTATATATTTCTACAGTGACGAGTTACCAGGCATCTATAACATTTTTATCGCAGCTTGCTTTGCTAGAGGCAAGTACTTTCTACAAACATTACATACTGTTACATAAATGAACTACAAATCCAACCATGTTAAATGCTGATCCTTGGGGTAGCAAGTTAAATCTTCACATATTGTACTTTCAGTCACTACCATGCTTAAACCAGTCTTTATGTATCTCTCACATGATTAGAATATAGGTTATGGGAAAACTGACAGTTGAGTACGTGATCATGCCCCCCTATAGTAGCGAGCGAGGTCGCATATTATATGCAAACTTTGCCGCAGGTCATTATCCAGCATTTCTGTACGGATGTACATTTTATTTACATGTATCACAGTACATTGTACACCTATTGACGATCACTTATCTGCTACAGTTTTAAACATTACATATACATCTGTCTCTATGACATATGTGTCCTTGCCATGATAGACTATGTGATACCATATTTCCAATTATTCCTCTTATGTTCATTTCCATGTTTCATATGCACGTTTGTTAGAATCAGTACTTGCTTCCGTCCTGACAGGATAACGTTGTAGGTATCCTTACTGAGGAGGAGTTACTCTGTGATCCGTATTATGGATTTACTGCCGAGGACCAGGCTTTGCTTTACGAGGATTTTCCTGCGGGGAAACTCGTCTAGTCTGCGTAGTTGCTTGGGATACTTAGTGTAGTCATGTATTAGACTACTTATTTTGTAACTGGACATGTATCCAGTTTTATATTTCAGACATGTACTTTGGACTTATTTCTATATGAGACGACTTTTGTGTTTGGAGCATTTATGACTTTTATTCACTTATAGAACTGTTAGCACATTTAGTCTTATCTTGTTATCTCTAGAACAGCTTACTGCGCTTTATCTCAAACGCAGGCTGGACATGACTCGACCCGGCCCAACAATTGGGTAGAGGGTCGTGACATGTTTTTAGTGGTGGCCCATGCAGGTCCTGAATAAATTGTTTGGTTACGTTATTGTACCAAGCATGCCTGCAATTAGGAACTTAAGGTAATTAGACAACATTAGGAATGACGCTTAGAACACCTAGAGAAATACTAGGATTGTAACATAGAAAATACATCACATGCTTGCTATTATAATTAGATTTCCTTGTCTATGATTGCTTACTTTAACAAGTCCTTTTTATTGTAATTAGATGGTGCTTACTCGTTCATCCCAGTATGTCACACCTGAGAATGGCGCACTCCATATCCAGTCAGCTGACCAATTGACTGATACACCTCCACCTCCACCTACCACATTCCTCCACTCCACATATCCACAAACCCAGATACCACTATCACCTTCCACATCGCAGTCCCAGCAGGACCCGATACTTCTACCACCCCCTATTACTATACCTACCCAGGCTTCCGTCATACTCGACGGGAACCAGCTGCTCACTCTGATCCAGGGGTTTCTAACGACCCATCAGGAGCAGACTACCCTACTCCGCCAGAGCATGGAGCTTTCTGAGAAATGTACCGTGGTCCCACCACCTGTAGAGCCACGGCAGAGAGCGGGGACGATCAAGGACTTCATGGGTCTGAACCCCAAGGAGTTCTCAGGGACTGAAGGCATAGTAGTAGCAGATAACTGGCTAGACTCGGTAGAGAGGAAGCTCCTTGGAGTTAGGATGCCGGATGACCTCCAGGTCAAGACAGCAGGATTTCTGCGGATAGACTTGGCAGGAGTTTGGTTCCAGAATGAGCCGTTATTTGCGAGAGGGAGGGCCACTTGGGATCAGTTTAAGACCCAGTTCAAGAAGAAATTATTCTCGACCACTGCTAGAGTAGCCATGGGGCTACGATTCCAGAACATCCAGCAGGGGAACCGTTCTGTTGAAGAGTATGCGGCAGAGTTTAGTCGCCTGAGCCGTTTCGCTTCTAGTCTGGTTGCAGACCCAGAGGAGATGACCCGTAAGTTTTGCATGGTCTAGTTCCAGACACTAGCATTCTTATAGTGGCGAATGGTACGACTGACTAATACCAGAGCCTAGAGTTGGCCCGGAGCATCGAGGAGCATCTTCTGTCTAGCAAGAGGCCGGCTTCTGTACATCATGAGGGACCGTCCAAGCGTCAGGCTTTCCAGCAGAGAGCACCGACGCCGCACCAGCAGACATACCGTCCCCCTACACCACATCATTCGACCCCGCCAGTTAGAACCCCGGGACCCCGACATCAGCAGCAGCAGCAAAGGGGAGCTATATATACTTTCTACGGAAGACCAGGGCACGACTACTCCATCTGCAGAAAGAGGTTGAAGCAGTGCTTGGTTTGTGGGTCTGCCATCCATCAGATTCGGGACTGCCCAGCAGCCAAGGGACCTAGAGGACCACTCCCGACCCAGCAGCAGAGGTTTGGACAACATCTGCAGCAGCAGAATGGACCTCAGGGGAAGACTTATAGCCTAGCCCTTGAGCCATAGCCGGAGCAAGTTTCGTTGCCAGATTACTTAGCTGACGTCATCACAGGTCATATTTATTTGCATACTTTTCTAGCTCTATGCTTGTTTGATTCTGGTGCATCTCATAGCTTCCTATCATTAAAGCTTATGCATAAACACCATCTAGTAGCTACACCTACTGCGGAGATTAGTAGAGTGATGACGGGAGGAGGACCGGTGCCTATTAGAGCTATCTATAGATGCTCTATTTTTATAGCCGGGAGAGAGTTCAGGGGACGATTCTTTGTGATGCCACTCCCCGGTTATGATATCATATTAGGGATGGACTGGCTTAGCTATGTCCATGCATCTATAGACTGTCATAAGGGTAGTATTTTGTTCAGTCCCCCAGGTACAGCACCATTCAATGTCAGGAGAAAAGGGTCGGAGATCAGCCTAGAGCCGAACTGTTGTGCGACAGTTGGGGACGTAGCACCGCCACACCCTATCATTATAAAGTTTATGGATGTATTCCCAGAGGATCTTCTAGGGCTTCTGCCTGACAGAGATGTGGAGTTCACCATAGATTTAGTACCGGGTTCATCACCAGTATCCCGGGCTTGCTATAGAGTGAATCCCAAGGAGGCCGTAGAGATGAAAGAGCAGATTGATGACCTGTTGAAAAAGGGTTTCATTCGATCTAGTACTTCTCCATGGGGAGCGCCAGTGCTCTTTGTGCCTAAGAAGGATGGTACAGTTCGGTTGTGTATTGACTACCGGGCCTTGAATGCCATCACCATCAAGAACAAATATCCTCTACCCAGGATAGATGATTTGTTCGACCAGTTGAGTGGGGCTAAAGTGTTTTCCAGGATAGACTTGAGATCCGGGTACCACCAGGTGAAGGTCAGGGCAGCAGACATCCAGAAGACGGCATTCAACACGAAGTACGGGCAGTACGAGTTTCTGGTGATGCCATTTGGTCTCACAAATGCGCCAACTGTCTTTATGAATTTGATGAATAAGATATTCTACCAGTATCTGGATAAGTTCGTCGTAGTGTTTATCGACGACATCCTGATATACTCGAAGACGCCGGAGGAGCATGCAGAGCAGTTGTGGACAGTTTTGGGGATTCTGAGGCAGGAGAGATTGTTTGCCAAATTGCCGAAGTACGAGTTCTTTTTTGACCGAGTGGAGTTTCTCGGCCATGTAGTTACTGGAGAGGGAATCTCGGTGGATCCCAGAAAGATTGCTGCAGTTGAGACATGGAAGGCTCCGACGTCAGTTTCAGAGATCAGGAGCTTTCTGGGTTTAGCAGGCTATTATAGAAAGTTCGTCCAGGACTTTGCTAGGATAGCTGCACCCATGACGAAGCTGACGCGGAAGGACGCAGAGTACATTTGGTCAGAGGACATCCAGGCAGCGTTTGAGGAGCTGAAGAGGAGGCTGACGACCGTTCCAGTTCTGACTTTACCTTCAGGTTCTGGAGGTTTCACCATAGACAACGATGCTTCAGAAAAGGGGCTAGGATGTATCCTACAGCAACATGGGAAAGTGATTGCTTATGCATCTAGGCAATTGCGGACTCATGAGCGGAATTATCCTACCCATGACCTAGAGTTAGCTGCGGTGATCTTTGTACTCAAGTTATGGAAAGATTACTTATACGGAGAGTGTGTGAAAATCTTTACTGACCACAAAAGCTTGAAGTATGTGTTCACGCAGAAAGAGCTGAACATGAGACAAAGACGATGGTTGGAGTTGATGAAAGACTTCGACATCAATTTACAGTATCACCACAAAAAGGCAAATGTGGCGGCGGATGCGCTGAACAGGCATCCGATGGCATGGTGTCTGATGATAGATCGGCATTTGCGAGAAGATCTGGAGAAGCTCGGTATCGAGCTAGTTCGGCCAGGATCAGTGATACAGATGATGGCGCTTGACATTCAGTCAGGTTTGATAGAGCAGATCCGGGAGACACAGTCTACAGATGAGAGCCTTCGCAGACTTCGAGCCTAGGCTTTAGCTGGATTGCTGGATGACTTCACTATAGCAGAGGATGGATCCTTGAGGCATGGCAGCCGATTATACGTGCTGAAAGGAGAGCTGGTAGAGACAGTCTTGCAGGAGGCGCACCGATCGAGATATTCTATTCACCCTGGTGCTAACAAGATGTAACGTAACTTGCGGGAACATCTTTGGTGGCACGAGATGAAGAGGAATGTATCACGTTTCATCTCGAGATGCCTAGTTTGCCAGCAGGTCAAGACGAAGCGCCAGAGATCAGCTGGTTTGTTGCAGCCGTTACCCATTCCCGAGTGGAAGTGGGAACATATTACGATGGACTTCGTCTCAGGGCTTCCTCGTTCCCAAGGAGGGAAGAAAGCCATTTGGGTTATCGTGGACAGGCTGACGAAGTGTGTGCACTTCATACCCTTCAAAGTGGGGCTTTCTATCGAGAAGTTGGCAGAGCTATACATGCAGCAGATAGTTCGCCTACACGGAGTACCCGTGAGCATCGTGTCAGACAGAGACAGCAGATTCACGTCCCACTACTGGAGGAGCTTGCAGGAGTAGTTGGGCAGTAGGCTCAAGTTCAGTACGGTGTACCACCCGCAGACAGATGGGCAGTCCGAGAGGACGATACAGACACTGGAGGATATGCTGAGGACATGCATACTGGACTTTGGAGGATCTTGGAAGAGCCATCTGCACTTGATAGAGTTCTCATGCAACAACAGCTACCAAGCCAGTATCGGTATGTCTCCTTTCGAGGTGCTATATGGACGACAATGCCGTACGCCGCTCTTTTGGGATGATATCGGAGACAGAGTTATGCTTGGGCCAGAGATGATCACGGATGCAGCAGAGGAAGTCGGGATAATCAGAGACAGGCTCAGAGTAGCTCAGGACAGGCAGAAACACTGGGCTGATGCTAGTCGCAGACCGATGGAGTTCGCAGACGGTGATATGGTGCTAGTGAAGATATCACCTACTAGAGGGACGATCCGGTTCGGACGAGGAGGGAAGCTGAGCCCCAGATACATCGGACCGTTCGAGATACTTGGCAGGATTGGAGAGGTAGCTGACAGGGTTGCACTTCCACCCAACCTAGCAGGAGTTCGTGATGTCTTTCACGTATCTCAGCTGAGGAGATATGTTCCGGACCCAGTCATGTGCTAGATCATTCAGAGTCGGAAGTCAGACCGAGCCTTACAGTTTCTGAGCAGCCAGTGGAGATATTAGACAGGAGGGAGAAGAGGCTGAGGAACAAGGTTATACCCTTAGTACGAGTAGCTTGGAGCCGTCACTCTCTGGATGAATCTACTTGGGAGAGGGAGTCGGACATGAGGGAGAGATACCCTTACTTGTTCGATCCAACCGCTGCGAGGGAGTCACCCGTTCCCGCTTGATACCTTAGAGGTTAGTTTCGATCATGGCCTTAATCATTTGATTGCATTGCTTGCTATGTTAGAAAAATTATAGGGTCTTCAATTCTTGTGAATTTCGAGGACGAAATTTTTCAAGGAGGGAAGACTTGTGAGCCTCTGTTTTTCAAAATTTATTTAATTAGTGTTAATTAATTATTAATGTCATATTTAGCCTTAAAATATTTATTATGATTTTTAGGAATTTTTTTAGAATTTTTAAATGAGTTTTAAATGAGTTTTAAATACTAAAATATCATTTTGCAATTAATTAAAAAGTTTTAATAACATTTTGTAATATTTAGAATTATTTTAATATAGTTCTGTAATTTATTAAATTATTTTAATAGTAGTTTGTAATAATTAGAATTGTTACAGTGTTAGTTTGTAAATAACAAATTATTTTTAATGTGGAATACAAATTTTAATTTACATTCAGTAACTGTTAGGGTCTATTTGGAATTACCTAAAGTCTAGGGACCCTAATGCTAAATCCTATTCTACCCACCCCCGACGACTCGGCTGACCGACTGCCACGCCGACGACGACCCGCCATTTTCGGCCGCCCAACCGACCTAGGACCGACTCTGACACCTATAAAAACCCCCACACTCACCCCCGACCCATCCACGACCACCGTCGACGACCACAGACCCTATTCTCTTCCCCGACAGTCCAAACCCTAACCCTAACTCCGGCGAACTCTCGTCTAGCCCCCACGATGAGCGTCACCGCCCCCAACCAACATCAATCGACGCACCCGACCAAGACGAAGCGTCGCCTCTACTCCGTCGCGACCACTTCTGCCTCCTCCGCCGTCCAGAGCTTTCGAAACTCCCCCGACTCGTCGGACACGTAAGTGGCAGTGTTGAATTGTGTCGTGCGTGTCTCGAATCGACATATATCGTTCGCCAGGAGACGACGAACCCAATGCTGTGCTCGAACATGCGTTTTATGACTCGTACGTGTTGTGCATAGCACGGACACGTAGACTCTGTGTCCCAAACTGTCAGGACACAGAGTTGATTTTTCGGGTTTACTGTTATATATCACTAAAAATCTAAATAATACTAACCTAAATCCTAACCCTAACATAAGCCGCGGGCTGACCCCCTGGCTAGCCCGACCCAGTCAGGGAACCCGACCCATAGGGCCGAGTTCGAGTCCCCTGTGCTGTGTTTGTTTTCTTTTTCTTTTTCTTTTTGTTTTATTTTTATGTTTATATATATATATATATATATATATATATATATATATATATATATATATATATATATATATATATATATATATATATATATATATATTTATTTATTTATTTTATATATATATTTATATAAATATATATATATTTTATATATATATATATAATATATATATATATATATATATATATATATATATATATATATATATATATATATATATATATATATATATATATTTATATATTTATATATTTATATTTATATATTTATATATTTATATGTATATATGTATTTCTGTATATATTTTTTTATTATATATATACATATTGTTATATACGTATGTACAGTATTTATATATATATATATTATATATTTATTTCTTTATGTATATATATGTATTTTCTATATATATACATATATGTTATATATGTATATGTATATATACATAATTATTTAGCCTAAGTAATTTACGTAATATTATACATATGTATATTTTAATATATGTAAATATTACTTGTCATATTTTTATGGCTAATATGTAAAATTTTACCTTATTAAAATATTAATATTTATTTTACACTTTTACCACTTTGTATTTTTTGTGTATTTTAATTACTGCAACCATTTAGTGTCCAAGCCTAGCATGGGTTTTTGGGCTCAAATGTGTTTTCACACATTCAAGACCTGTACAAGTCATATTGGACATGATTCATGGCCTTGGGTCCTGTATTTGAACTTTGGTTCAAATTATGTACATGGACAAAATACGCAGATAATTAATTATTTAATTTTAGATTGTGTACGATGCTGTTTTTAAATTTCTAAAAATACTTAAATTACCTTTAAAATTCTGAAAAAATAGTATTTAGATACTATGTTAATTTGGCTAATTTAGTATAATTTTTACAGTATTTAATTTACAGTTTTGCCACTATTTTGGCATATGAAACCAGAACTCATTTTCTGTGTACTTAGGAAAACTGATTTTTATAAAATACTTGTACTGGTTAATAAATTTCAAAAAAATTATAATAAATTTCGGTAATTAACAAGGATCATTTTGGTACTTTATTTTATGTAAAATTGAGCTTTTTAGTCTATCTCAAAAATTGTTGGAACACAATGTTCATTTGATTTAATTATTAAATAATTACGACTTGCAACTTTTTGCGTTATTTTGAGTTATAGCCGTGTTGAACCTCACCCCTCACTAGTGTAAAGACCCTAGAAAGTTAGTTATAGTAGTGTGTCACCCCACATTGGTCTCCTATGCTAAAGTCATCATTTTGGCTAGGTGCCCAGTCACAAGTCGTGTTTCACCAATTAGTGTCTTAGTATTTTAGCTTAGTATAAAAACTAAGTTAATGTATTTATTTCTACAGTGACGAATTACCAGACATCTATAGCATTTTTATCGCAGCTTGCTTTGCTAGAGGCAAGTACTTTCTACAAACTTTACATACTGTTACATAAATGAACTGCAAATCCAACCATGTTAATGCTGATCCTTGGGATAGCAAGTTAAATCTTCACATGTTGTACTTTCTGTCACTACCATGCTTAAACCAGTCTTTATGTATCTCTCACATGATTAGAATATAGGTTATGGGGAAACTGACAGTTGAGTACGTGATCATGCCCCCCTATAGTAGCGAGCGAGGTCGCATTTTATATGCAAACTTTGCCGCAGGTCATTATCCAGCATTTCTGTACGGATGTACATTTTATTTACATGTATCACAGTACATTGTACACCTATTGACGATCACTTATCTGCTACAGTTTTAAACATTACATATACATCTGTCTCTATGACATATGTGTCCTTGCCAAGATAGACTATGTGATACCATATTTCCAGTTATTCCTCTTATGTTCATTTCCATGTTTCATATGCAAGTTTGTTAGAATCAGTACTTGCTTCCGTCCTGACAGGATGACATAGGTGTCACGACCCGCACCCTAGCGTTAGGGCACGAGACGTGGGTACGTCCAGCCTACGCCGCAGTGTCGGCGGTAGAACGCTGTTCTAGGTCACAGTCACATCTAAAACAATATGCTATACTCTCCAAACGGAGGACAAACACATAAAGATACTATCTCAATCACAACTCTAAAGATTGATAACAGCACGATAAAATAGATAAGATAATCCACAAGAGAGAGAATCAGGAGTGATAGTAAAACTGTTCTATTAAATAAATACAAGATTTCTAATACAACTCTAAGACAAACAATACAGAAAATGAACAACCTCTAGGTAAATACTCCAAGCTCTACCAGTGTCCTCTAGGCTAACTGTGAACTCCAAGTACCTGTAAAATTTTATCAACGGGTCCAATCAGGACAGGAACGAGCACATATCTCTCACAACAGTTCATATCAGGAATGGACATGTAAAGCAAGCTATAGAAAATTATACATGAAATGCTGTAAAGAGAAATCAACAGGAGAGAAAATATAACTGAGATATAAATATGATAAATAAAGAATATAACCTTCTACGTGAAACAGAGCATGAATTGGTTATGTAAACAGCTTGGGTTGCACATGGATACAACTACGGAAAGAACATGGATAACAACTACTGGGAATAATGATCACATAACCAACTACACTCTCCCTGCCCCCAACCAATACACAAGGATCGAAGCATGTTATGTTATTGCACATGGATAACAACTACTGTATACATGGAGCTCATATGGTCATGAGTGTACATGAATAACACATGAGTGCACATGGATAAAAGTGAATACATGGAGTACATGATGAACATGATAAAATACATGAAACATGACATACTCGATGTATCCGAGGGGATAACATCGCATGAAAAGATCCATAGGGTACCGATCCGTATGAACGTCGTGTCAGCATCAAGTATACTAGTCTATAACAAGAGTACATATCCAAAGAAGCATGAAAAGATCAGAGAATGTACTCGCCTGGTAATCCAAGCCGCTGATAAATGTAGATGTCCAACTGGAGTCACAGTGTCCTATTTAGAGCAATCACAAGTCACAAAAGAGTCTAACATGAAATAAAAGTAATCTACAGTGCATTCTAGATAATTCTAGGTCCTTCTAGATTAAAGTCCAATCAACAAGTCCACTAGGTCAACTACAGTCAAATTAAAGTCAAACTAAAGTCAACTAGTCAAGTTCTAATTCAATCCGGGTCAAACTAAGCCAATGGTTGACCTATAGTTGATTTTTGGTTAATATAGTCAACCTGGTCAAATGGGGATCAATTCTAGTCTCTAAGTATTAAACTATGAGGTTGTACTAATTCCGAATTACGAAAAAATAGGAATTGACTAACTAATGGTGACACCTAGAGAAAATATCTACAAACATTATCGGATGATAAAACAAATATCACCAACGTATCCAGAAGGGTCAAATCAGCTAGGGTTGCCTGTCCTTAAGTTCAATTCTGGACACAGGGGCAAAACGGTAATTTCGGGCAAAAACGATGTCCGTCGTTGGACCCGCTTTGTACCGAAAAGCGTGCCAGAGTCAACGGTCTCTAAAGTCATCAAACTATATGTCTACGGATCCAGTTTTCCGATACGAACCCAACCGTATGTCCAAAGTTGGATTCCGACTGGCCGTGCACAAAATCGCCCGTTGAGTGGGACCGTGGGGCCCGCAAAACGACGTTCGATTCGACTGTCTCAGATATTGACCAAACTTCGCATGCAGGACCAGAAAAATGATACGGTTCTGTTGGCGCAAGTTTCGTCTCGATCTGACGAACGTGCACAAAGTAATTGGAGAATTTGCAAAGTGCACGATACGGGAAATTTCGACGGATACGCATCAAATTCGTCGCGCACACGCGACCAATTTGAATTCCGTCAAAGCCCACACGACCACGAAACCGTTATGCAACTTTCGATACTTTCGGTTCGCGACCACGTCGTCCCGATTGGCGTGACGCACGTCGTGTGGAATAATTTCAATGTTTTAAAAAACAGGTTTTTGGGAAACTTTGGGATTCGATTTCTCGACGCTCAGTCGATGATTTCGAATTCCGCAAGAAGGGATTCGAAGCCCTACATGTTGTCAAAAAGTGTCTTCAAATAGTTTTCTAAAATTCCTAATTGGTTGATCAGAATCTATCTCGAAACATGAGGGTTTTGACTAGAAAACTGTTCTGATTTTTGAATGGTTTTTCGTCGCATCTGTTTTCCGGGCAACTTAGCGCTTAATAATCCAATCTACCTAAAGGGAAATCAAGGGGGATATACTGGGTCCATACCTGAAAAATCGGTTCGAAGAACCGTCGAGCGTGCGCGGAGAAAATGCCACGCGAAGTGGGCCTCGTCGCTGCTGTCATCTCCGACTCGCGCACGCACGCGCGCGTGGAGCGATCCAGTCGCCGTCCGGCGACTCTACGCGGCGGCGCGCGTCGTGGGGCGCCGCCCAGTCATCGGGGAGGGTTGGCGCTGCCCTGGGTTGCGTTAGGGTTTGGAGAAATCGATCGAACTCTCCATCGTTATATATATGGGAGTAAAAAAACCGTGGGTCGGGTTTCCGCGCAGTTGTATGGGTTTCAGTTGTGTACCCATAGCTCGGGTGCTTTGGCTGAGCTTTGGCTCGGCCTGAGGTTTTAGGCTGTGGGCCCATGGGGCCGGCTACTACTACTGCTGTGTCTCCTTATTCCTATCCTATTATTTATATATATATAACTTTATATATATATATATATCTACATACAACTACATATATATAATATATAGTATATGCACAGCTACACATTATATATACACATAAATACCTATGTAAAATATATATATATACATAATATATATATATAAATACATAAATACACGTATATATATATATATATATACACATGTACACACACACTCATAATATATTTGTATATACACACAATTTCCCACGTATATAATATATATACACATGTAAATATATATATATATATATATATATATATATATATATATATATCCTCACACATAATACTATTAATATCTATATACGAGACATATATCTTTATATATACATATAAATATATATATATAAATTCTTGTATATGTATACATATAAATATATATATATATATATATATATATATATATATATATATATATATATATATATATATATATATATATATATATATATATTTTTTTTTTTTTTTTTTTTTTTCATGAATATATATATATATATATATATATATATATATATATATATATATATATATATATATATATATATATATATATATATATATATATATTCATGTATATATACATATATCCTAATATATTTATATATACATACAAATATACCTATATAATATACATTTATATATTCATACTCACATACATTTTATTTATTAGACAATAAAATAATATAACAATAAAATAATAATATTAGATAAAATCTCAATAAATAATAATAATAATAATAAAATCTATTTTGTATAAATAACCAAATATCTAGGAAATATCGTTAAGTCTACCCAAAAAGCTAGAAAATATTTGTACATACCTAAAAGTAGGTCTACATAGGCTTGGGCATGGTTTGGGTCTAATTTGCACTAGTTTGGTACAACCGGGTTCTCTGAAACTAGATATTATAATTAATAAATAATAATCTTCGATAGTGTTACGTCGCAACTTGGCCTGGTTTTCCTAGTTAGGACATCACTATGGCTCGGCCTTCTCTACCAGGGCTAATACACTAGTTAAAGCATGCCACTGCACTATCCGTGACATAATTTCTAGTCACCTTGTACTCCAAATCTCAACCATGGCTAAAATCATCCTACCGTAATAATTAACAAAATAATTATTTATAAAAAATCTAAAAATCACCATTTTAATTAAAATAAATAAAAATTTTCAAAATTCCGGGAAGGGAGGCTACAGAAACTCGTCTAGTTTGCGTAGTTGCTTGGGATACTTAGTGTAGTCTTGTATTAGACTACGTATTTGTAACTGGACATGTATCCAGTTTTACATTTCAGACTTGTACTTTGGACTTATTTTTATATGAGATGACTTTTGTGTTTGGAGCATTTATGACTTTTATGTACTTATAGAACTGTTAGCACATTTAGTCTTATCTTGTTATCTCTAGAACAGCTTACTACGCTTTATCTCAAACGCAGGCTGGACATGACTCAGCCCGGCCCAACAATTTGGGTAGCGGATCGTGACAAACTCAATGAACGCAAGCTAACGGAAATGAAGAGTCATGACTGCCATGTGTTTATGGAAAGATTACTGCCCATTGCTTTGAAAGAGTTGTTGCCTTCTGCTGTATGGGTTCCGTTGGCCGAACTATCAATATTCTTTAGGAATATTTGTTCAACTAATTGACTGTGCAACACATGGTTGAACTTGAGGAGAAGATTATCTTAACAATTTACAAGTTGGAGAAAATATTTTCTCTTGGCTTCTTCGACAACATGGAGCATCTACCGATTCATCTAGCATACGAAGCCTGTGTCGGTGCATCTGTTCATTATCGATGGATGTACCCATTTGAAAGGTACATAAAAATCGATATAATTTAAGTTGAATTTCAGTGGGTTTTAAAATTCTATCTTAATTCTCAAGATAATTTGTCTCTCTAGATACCTACACCATCTAAAGAAGAAAGTTGGCAACAAGGCTCATATAGAGGCTTCGATATGCGAAGCATATCTTATCGAAGAGGTGTCAAACTTCTGCTCCATTTATTTCGATACTCATGTTAAGAAAAATCAAAATAGACCTCAAAGGAATGACGAGGACGTTGAGGATAGAGGAATATTCAATGTAAGGGGCAAGCCTGTTGGGGCTAGTAAAAGACGGTGGTTGACAGACGACGAGTATGATACCGCTCACCAATATGTCTTGTTAAAATGTGACATACAAGAAGTGAGAGATTTGGAGAAGTAAGTCAGTACACTTGCACTCGTTATAATCTCGAATTTGATGAAGTAAGTGACTACACTTATATATTCTTATTTTCTCTAATAGTATATTTAGAGATCAAGTCAAAATGATGACACCCGATATTACCGATGAGGGACTTCAAAGAGAGGTTGATTGTACATTTTCGTCATGGTTTCGCAAATACGTAAGTAACTGTGATTATAATTGAGATTATAAATATATTCTAAAATATTTAAATTATAAATATTTGTTTACAGGTTTTATTGCCTGAAACAACACTCACTCATGAGAGTGTTCGTTATCTGGCATTGGGACCGAAGAAGCAAATAAAGACTTGGCCAGGCTACGTCGTTAATGGCTTCAGGTTTAAGTCAACTCAGAATGCTACAAATGTCGAATTTATCAATGACGGCATCAGTACCAAGGATTCCGGTGTTTGCAGACGAGACACCATCTATGACCACGAGCCGGACTTTGACTATTATGGAGTGCTTCGAGATATTGTAGATTTACAATATACTAGCCCATATGATATGCATATTGTGATGTTCAAATGTGAGTGGTTCGATACGACACCAAATATCGGTTGGAGAATCGATAAACAATTTGGATTTGTCGATATAAATCATCGCATGAGGTATAGAGGGTCCGATACATTTGCGATAGCAAATCAGGCTGTTCAAGTCTACTATACAAGCTACCCAAGGCGTCGAAGAGATTGATTTGACTGGTGGACAGTATGCAAGATTAAATCTAGAAGTATATTCAACGTTGGAGACCCAGCATACCAAGAGGACCAGATCGAAAAGTTCCAATACTTGGGATAACACTCAGATACAATGGATGTTGAAGATATTGTTGAAGAAAATAGAGGGAAGGAAGAGGTTGATACACAAGACTTAGCTGTCAACCAGGGGAGAAAGAGGTGTCTTGTCCCAAATATTAAGGCAGAAAAAGAAGAAGAAGAAAAAGAAGAAGAAGAAGAAGAAGAAGATGGGAATGAGGATACAGATAAAATCGACAATGAAGATAAGGATGAGGATGAGGATGAGGATGAGGATGAGGAGGATGATGATGAAGACGAGGCCGAGGATGAGAACGAAGACGATGATTAGGTTAAATATTGTTGTATATTAAAAACACTTCCAATTACGTGAATTAAGTTTGATCTCATAAAAGCAATTACGTGAATTCATATTTTTTTCATTCGATTATGTACTTATTGCAGATGGCACTCCTAGTCTTTTTCGTCGCGGCGGCACTCGTCTCCCTACTGGTGGTATATATATTTTAGTTTAGAATTTTATATTTATTTATACTTTTATATTGTTAATTATGTTTATGTGTTCTATTTACAGGTCATGATGGCTGGCCGTGGTCGTGGTGCTGGTGGTGGTGGTGGTGGTGGTGGTGGTGGTGGTGGTGGTGGTGGTGGTAGTCGTAGTGGTGCTGGTGGTCGTGGTCGCATTCAAAATTTCCGAGATGTGACCCCATCGAGCGACCCCGACCCGAAGAGTACCCGGGCACAGACGCATCCCGTTGTCGATCGACCACTTCATCGAAGCATGAGTCCGGATTTGCTAGCGGATCCGTTCCGTTATCGGAACCACCAACAGCGGATCTACTAGTGGATCCCCCAGTTACTGCACAGTGGGCCCCGGATTACCCCCATACTCGGTTCCATCCGGTTACTGGAGAGTACATGCGTGGACCCGTGGATCCTCCGATGGTACCAGAGAGGCCGAGAGGCGAGCTCCGACGAGAGCTATGGCCCGCGGGACCTCGTAAGTAAATTTAAGATAATTTATTAAATTTCTTTTATTTATTCAAGTTAATAATCCAGTCGTTTCTTCTTTGTAGGTTTTTTTCGTTTAGTGTTGCCAGGGCTCTTGGAGAAATTATCAGGGCTAACTTCCATGATCCCTACCTCAACTTTTCGTCGGTGCCCCCAAACGTGAAGTACGTCTGGCTCGACGAGTTTAGGGTATATATCTATATCTTTTGGTTAATTATTAGTTACTCTTTAATCAACCATTTTTTAAATTATGTGATAATTGAATTTCTATGTTAGACGACGTACTGGTGGCCCCCTCCATCGCGAGGACGCGATCCGCAGGACCTACAGAAGCGCTGCCTCGAAGAAGATACGGGATATGATTCATGACCTGAAAATGGGGCATACGAGGCCGAATTGGATCCGGCAGGAGTATTATGAGGACCTCTTAGGTATGATGGATACTCCTGCGTACAAGAAGAAATCGGAGAAGGCGAAGGCGAACCACAGGCCGCGGGGCTTCATACGGGGGGATCAAGGCCCCATGCAGCGACACTTGCAGATCTGGTGAGGTACCATAAATTCATTTCACTATCGAATTAGGTATTATTAATATACGGAGTTAATTAAGTTCTACAGAAATTTCGTATGCAGGCCCAACGGGCGGTGAAGAAGAAAAGGGCGCCAGAATCGGTCACCATGCACGACGTGTTCCAGCATACGCACAAAAGACGGAAGGACGGGAGCTTCGTTGACGAGAGGGCCAAGGAGACTGATGTAAGTACTTATGTTTATTAGATTTACGTTAGAATTAAAAGTATTCGGACTATAACTTAGGTAAACTTAGGATTCACACTTAACTTAGTGAAACATAGGATTTAGATTACAACTTAGGTAAATCTTATAATATAAACACATTCATTTGATAGGCTGCGTATCGTGAGGCCCTTAGTTGGGCTCAGTTAACTAACACCGAGGATGTCAGTGAAATGACGCCCGTCCGGACGCCCTCTTCTTTGGCCGCTCGCAACGACTTGTTCGTAGATACCGTCGGCGGCTTTAAGAAAGGGCTCATGTACGGAGTCGGCTCCCTAGGACCGTTGCACATGGCGACACAGAGATTTCTACCGACACCGCCTCCTCCCGTGGCCCCGACAGACGATGATGTTAGGCCGCAGCTTACGCAGCTGCACGAAGCGATGTCGTCCTTGCGCAATTTGCCACGTACGTACTTTTCGCCTCCGTCTGCTGCTGTCGGTCCGTCTGCTGATGGTATCGGTCCGTCTTCTACTGGTCCGTCGACTGCTGGTATCGGTCCTTCTTCCGTGGGACATCTTTCTTTCAACCCTGATGCCCCTATTGTACCGCCGCCGACTGTGACGGCACTCCTGGATCTCATGTTGCCAAAGCAGCTACGCCGACTTCTGAGCAGTGTCTACGACGGCTTGCCGCCGTACCTAGTGGAGGAGTATATTCGTCGGTCGCAGCAGGGATTACCACTACCGGGCAATTGAACTCCTCATCCTCCTTAAAATATTGTAATTAAGAAAATTTAGAATATTTGTGACAATTCTGGATTATTTGTGCTATTATCGGATTATAATGAAGGATATTAGGTTACTCTTCAGGATAATTGATGTCTATTTTCTATTAATTTGGTTTGGTCTATGTGATTCTTGGATAATTGGTGTGCATTATATTCGTATGTGCATATTTGGTCTATGTAATTCTTGGATAATTGGTATGCATTATATATTTGGTCTATGTAATTGTTGGATAATTGGTGTGCATTATATATTGGTTTAATTTATGCATATTTTTGTGAACAGGGAAAGTGCTGCAATTTTTTTTCAAAAAATCTCAGTTAGCGACAGACTAGTGACCGGTTAGCCACGGATATTTAAAGTTTCCGACTAATTTGCGACGGAAATTCCGTCGCCAAATTGGAGATTTGAAACTGTTTCCAGGTAGCGACGGGTAGTCGACGGAATATTCGTCGGCATGGTTCTGGTGGTATATAGTTCGACGGCATAGCGACGGCAAATCCGTCGCCAAGGCGACGGATAATCAGCCACTAATCAGTCGCCCTCTCGACGGCGTAGCGGCGGACACTCCGTCGACAAGGTTCTGAAAATGTGGGACACTTCCAGAATCATGGCGACGGATAATCAGCCACTAATCAGTCGCGCTGTCGACGGCGTAGCGACGACTAATCCGTTGCCATATTTCTGGAAATGTCAAGCATTTCCAGAACATGGTCGACGGATAATCCGTCAGTTTGCCGTCGCTAATCCGTCCTTTATTATCGACGGCGATCGACGGACTAGCGACGGAACGATACACTCTGATACGCTATTACGACGGTTTACCGATGGACCATTACGTCGCTATTGTCTACACAATTCAGTATTTAATACTTGAAATGGACGAAAGCCCGTCGGAAAGTAGTCGCTCATGCTTCGTATTGTGAAGTCAAAAAGTCGTCGCTATTCCGTCGCTTGACGACTACGTAGCGACGGACCTTTATTAGCGACGAGCTGATTGCCGGCGGATTATTTTGGCCAAGACCCTCATTGATCGGTCGCTAATACAAATTCCCGTCGGGCGGGCGACGGATCTTGCCGTCGCTAAATCGACAAATTTTGGTATTGAACTTCATTTTCCTTGTTCTCACAATCACCATCTTCACCACTTTCTTCCCTAGTTTCATCTTCATCTTCTTCATCCTTATCATCGTGAACAAGTGAGAGTGGATCTGTAACACCTCGTGACCTTGTGCTTGGTCCTTCTATGTCATCGGCACCCATTGAAGCACGAACTTTCTACCAAGTTAAATCATCGCCTACCCTCACAAACTCTGCAAGCTCTGTTTCGATTGGAGTAATCCAAACATCAGTATCTTCAAAGAACGACCCTTCGTATCTGTCCAAAAATCTGACATGATGGAGCATACATACTCCTTCCATTTGGGCCTAAAGAAATCAATAAAAGTCTTTATCTCCTTCAGAACATCTTGAAGCAGAGTAACCCGCATATTATGATAGGGCGGCACAGGCATAGCTCTTCCATACTATCCAACGCAATATATAAAGCATTGAAATCTAGGATTACGCACAACATTAAAGGGTATACCGCACTCGTATGAAAATTTAGCCCACTCTATCCAAGCCTCCATCTTCAACTTCTTCTTGATTGGATTGCTAGCATCCAATGTCGCTTGTTGCATTTTCTCGACATTAGATTTGTAGATTACATCCATTGGACCTCTTATATTGCTACTTTCCTTCCTCTTCTTGCTTGATGATGTAGCAATACTAGCATGTGTTGGTTGAATATCATCATCGGCATCCTCAACATCAAATGTGTCAGTCTCGTCCTCATTTAAGCTTGGTCAGCTTAAAATATTGTTGACTATATTTTTCTCAAATCTTTTATTCACTGCTTCATCCATTGCCTTTTGTACTTCCTTTTGCACAAGCATAGGAGCCTTATCACATCCCTTTGTTTATCTCCTTTGATTAATAATGTGTTGTTTGAATCTTGATATCCCATCCGGTTAATCTCTTTGGCCAAAATTGCACGTAATTTGATTATTTTTTGGTGGGATCCATAACTGTTCCATACCGATACCCAACATCATTCGAATTGATCTTAACCGGTGCTACCTCATTTGAAGTACCACCCATTCCACCCTCATTTGAAGCTCTCGAAGACATTTCTGAAATAAAGAATTAAAAAAAAACTTAATATGCAGGAACAGCAGTAATGCAATATGCAGTAATTTAGAGATAAGCAGTAATACAATATGCAGTAATACAATATGCAGTAGAAAATTAACTCAATATCCATTAATGCAATATGCATTAATTTAGAGATGCAACACTTCTTCAATTTTTTGATCCAAATATACAAGAATTTGAAATATGCAAAAAAAATTGATCCAAATATGCAAGTTTTTGAAATATATATGCAGGAATTTAGAGAAGCAAAACAAAAAGAATTGAAGAAGCAAAAAAAACGTTGAAGAAGAACTGAAGAAGGACGAAGAAGAAGAACAAAACTGAAGAAGGAAAAAAAAGAAAAAAAGCAGCAACATTGAATAAGAAGAAGAAGAAGAAGAAGAAGAAGAAGAACTGAATAAGAAGAAGAAGAAGAAGAAGAACTGAAGAAGAAGACTGGAGAACAGAGTTAAAGAAAAAAGAAAGAAAAAAAGGCAGCATCGAAGAAGACGAAGAAGAACTGAAGAAGAAGAAGAAGAAGAACTAAAGAAGAAGAAGAAGAACAGAACTAAAGAAGAAAAAAACAACATCAAAGAAGAAGAAGAAGAAGAAGAAGAAGAACTTACCGTTGGGTTGAAGCAGCAGCAGCAGGCGTCGGGTTTGAAGCAGCAGCAGCAGCCATCGGTTCCTTCTCTCTTTTTTCTCACGATCTCCCTCTTAGGATGTAGCCTAACGTATAAAAAAACAAACCATGAGATATCGGTTATATCATAAAACGATATATTCGTAAATATCGGTCGCATCGGCCGATTTTTTACCCGTTTTGTTTCAAAAAAATCGGCCATCAACCGATACCGATACATATCGGTTATTAACTGCATATAACGTAGTATATGACTTCCCCAATATGAGTGACGTATTTTTCTCCAGTGTGAGTAACGTGTATCCCTAGTAAATTGCTAGATAATCTCTCTAGGATGGTTCTCTAGGGCGAACTTCTGGTTCTCTAGGACGTAAAGATATTCCTTATTTTATTCCTTTAGATTTTTAATATGATACTCATTTGTCCTTGTATCTTTAAAATTTATTCTGGAATTATGAGATTATACATATGTTGGGTAAAATTTGCTCTGCTAGAGCCTTTAATTAATTTGATCAAGAACAGCTATCGTGGATACTACGTTCGATCTAGTATTATCGTGGAAAAAGGATCATATTCGTAATGATGATGTGTTCAAAAGCATTGTAAGCTTTCAATTAAAATATGTTTATAGAACTTTAGGTCTCTGATACATGGGAACAACCAGACATCCGTAGTAACCCTACATATTGGACAAACTTATGGCCCAAACTTTAGAATATTTGCAATTTTAAAATATATGCAACTATATTAATTAAATACCAACATTCAGGTTAATTTTTTTTTACTTTTGGCCTTTCGAGGGCTAGTAACCCGCTGCACCTACAAAGTTAGTTTGCGGGCGACGGGTTCTCCTCCCCCCGGCATACAGCACAATACCTGTCATGCATGACCCATTTGGGTGCCCTAAAACTCTCTCTCTCTCTCTCTCTCTCAGGGCCGGCCCGGAACATTTTGATGCCCGAGACGAAATACAAAACAATGCCCCTTCAAAAAAAATATTGAAAATAAAGTATCAATTTTTTTGTATGATACAATAAAACAAAGTGAACCCTTTTAAACTGGGGCCTGATACATACCAGCTAACCTTAAATTTTACATCAAGAATATATTCTGGCAAATGGCAATACTCTTTTGTAGTTAAAAAAATCTCCGATGCAATATGTTGTTTAACATTTCTTGTTTATGTTTTTTCAGTACCAAGATTGAGATATATGGACTTATTTGCCTAATTTATCAACAACAGAGAAACTCAAGAAACATAAAAAAAAGAGCCAAAAACAGGAGGAACAAAAGTTACAAGAGGAACATAAGTTACAAAATATTTCAGTTTGGAAACCAAATCATTGTAAAATCTTAAGTGCAAAGATTACGAAAAGATATTCAATACTAAGAACAACGTATAATTTTAAGTATAAAATATTCTTAATTGCAAAGATAAATGAAATGACTAATCATCGCCATCGACTCATCGGTATTCAACACCAACGTGGGATCAATTATAACTCACAACACGTAGTGAGCTAAATATACTACAGAAGCTGATTGAAACTTAGTTACTATAAAAATGTGCATAAATAGAGAGATTACAAAGGAAGACTAAAGATCTAATACAAACAATATGTATCCTAATTTTTAAAAGATGCAAAACTTCAAGCCTGTGCTTGCGTCTGCGCAAAGTACATTATATGTAAATATAACTTTGAACTTTCGGAAAATAAACTACATCAATAGAACCCCTCGTTGAAAAGACGGGGGCAAAGAGATATTGTCCTTAATCATTAACAACAGAAGAAACTCAGAAAATATAATGAAGCCAACATCATGAGGAACAAAAGTTATAAATTGTTAGTCCCGGGGCTTGATCAAAGATAGTAAAACAGATGCAACAAAAATCTACGATGATACAAATACCAAATAACCCGATTACAATATGGAGGAGGAAAATAAAGAAGAGAAGATCTCTCGTTCTTCCTTGCAAACGTGTTGCAATTGGGACAGAACGAGTTACAATAATCTAGAGAGAGATGAGAAGAAGAACAATGCTGGGGTGTCAAAATACCGTTGCTCAAAGCAAGATTTGCCCCACACGATCTGCTTCCAGGAACCAGCAAGTTTGAAGAACTTGTGGAACGCTCGAAGTCACCTCTGTTCTGACTCCTCGGATGGACTTGCAATGGCGGCAGCAGCTCTCTCTCTCTTTCTCCTTTTCTTCAGTCATGGAAAGATTGAATCAAATTCCAAAAAAATAGCAACGAGATTAATTCAAATCCCATAAAGATAGGAACGGAATTAATTCAAATCCCACAAAGATAGGATCTGAATTAATCGTATTGATTCAGCAAGTGCGCCAACAAAATGCCCCATTATGCCTCATGAGCCCATGAGTCCGAGTCCGAGTCCGAGTCGCTAAGCCCCTTTGGGGCTTAGCTCCAAATGAAATTAATCCAAGAGAATGACAAAAGCATTAATGCTTAATCCTTGGAGCCTTATTCTTACCTCCTAGTAAAATCATCCACATGGTTCCCTCCTTAGGGTCACCACCCCATGTGCATCTCTCAACAATACACCCAAGTATATATGTTGAGATAACTCATGGTGTATTTTCGATGTGGGACTAAAATTTACAAGGCATGTTGAGAGCAAGCTCTTTCCATGTAAAGAAAGTACCAACAATCTTCCACATATCACAACATATATATGTGTCCAGGGTTGAGCGTTCCCCACAGTAACTATCCATTTTGCATTAGGATAGATGTTGCTGACGACTTGAATCTTTCCGCATGGGTTAAATAACAATGTGATACAAGAATGGACTACGCCTTGAATTCTGTACCACAATTGTAATTCTTTCCACTCACAAAGTGTAGTTACGTGTGCTTCTGGCTGCACATTAAAGGCCCTGTGCCAGCCTGGTTTCAGTGTATAATTTTGGGTGTCTACAAGTTTACCCTCAAGAGACGGCCTGATATCTCTTTCCATACACTATAGGTGAGTTCTTTATTAAAGAGATATGGCATGAAGCCTTGCACTTTCTTGTGGTGCTACGCCGCTATGACATGGCCTGAAGTCGAGGCATTACCCCTACCTGGGAACCTCATCGTAGTATCATACTACTGTAGCATGAGGTCTCAGCCTCTTTGTAGTGCCAATCTACTCAGCATGAAGCCTAAGGCTTCCTTGCGGTGTTACGCCGCAACGACATGGCTTGCAATGCCCAGGCTTTACTCCTACCTGGGTACCTCATCATGGTGTCGTGCCACTGTAACATGGGGCCATCCTCCCCTTTGTAGTACTGTCTACAACTCTTTAATTACGTCATACAGCATTAGGCTACCTGCCTATTTGCGGTGCTACGCCGCTATGACTTGGCATGCAAGGCCGAGGCATTACCCCTACATGGGAACCTCATGGTGGAGTCACCCCACTGTAGCATGGAGTTTCACTCCTTGTAGTGCTGCTCTACCGTGCTTCCTGTAAAGCACACCAGGCATTCACTCTGCCTGAGAACTCATTAAGGCGTTTAAGCCACCCTTCCACAGGATCTGTTTTTTCCGCAGAAAATACATAGTAGACAACAGTGGTTATGGGTCTGTATCCCTTCCATGTTCCAGAGAACAAGTACCCACTGTTACCTGATAGTTTTCCAGTCAGTGATCCTCCTTTGAACCAAAAGTTAGATGCCTAGTAGATTCCTCTTTGAACTAATAGCATAAAACTTTATGGTAGGATTACAAAGACACACTATCAGAATGCCTTCAAGCCCATTTTACAAGCTGTGTCATCGACCAACTGGCGCTTGAGGCCTTTTGTGAACGGATCTGCCAGGTTCTCCTGACTCCGAACATCAACCACTGCAATTATACCTCTTTTGATAAGATCGTGTACTGCCCTGTGCTTCAACCGCACAGTCCTCTTCTTCCCGTTGAAGAGGTCATTTGATGCCACCGCCACAGTCGCCTGGTTGTCAAAGTATATCGGTATTGCCGGTATCTGAGCCCCAACCACTGAAAGATCATACATGAGCTCCCGAAGCCATTCTGCTTCATATGCTGCAGTTTCAAGTGCACAGAATTCAGATTCCATGGAGGAACGAGAGAGTATAGTCTGCTTCTTCGACTTCCACGATATAGCAGCTCCACCCAAGGAAAAGACATATCCACCTGTGGATCTCTCGCTTTCCACCTCTGAACACCAGCTAGCATCACTGAAGCCTTCTACTATTGTCGGATATCCGTTGTAGTACAGTGCATATGTCTGAGTCTTCTTGAGATATCTCATCACCCGCTTTACAGCTTTTCAGTGCTCAACCCCTGGGTTGCTTGTGAACCGACTCAGCATTCCCACGACGAAAGCTATGTCAGGCCTTGTGGCAGTGGTTGCGTACATCAAACTTCCGATAATGCTAGAATACTCCAGCTGTCTGACGCTTTTCCTTGAATTTGGCTTCAGCTTCTGATCACACCTGTATGGCGTATCGATCCCTGGAAGATCCTTATACCCATAGCGTGTGAGCATCTTCTCAATGTAGTGAGATTGTGATAGCGCTACTCCAGTGTCTGTCCGGATGATCTTTATGCCCAAGATGACATCTGCATCCCCCAAGTCCTTCATACTGAACTTGGTTGAGAGGAACTTCTTTGTCTCTGTGACACAGCCTATATCCGTACCTAGGATTAGCATGTCGTCCACGTACAGACAAACGATGACTTCTCTTCCATCAGCGAACATTGTGTAAACACATTTGTCCGTCTCGCTGACTCTGTAGCCGTTTGACCTAATAACTTTGTCAAACTTCTCATGCCACATCTTGGGAGCTTCCTTCAAACCATACAATGATTTCACCAACTTGCAGACTTTGTCTTCAAGACCTTTGACGACAAATCCATCTGGCTGTTGCATGTAAATCTCTTCGGTCAGCTCCCCATTCAGGAATGTTGTCTTTATATCCATCTGATGTATCACCAACTTATGTATAGCTGCTAGAGCGATTAACATCCTGATGGTAGTCATTCGAGCTACTGGAGCGTACGTGTCAAAGTAGTCTATCACCTGTTTCTGAGAAAATCCCTTGGCTACCAGCCTGGTCTTGAACTTGTCAATAGTTCCATCTGCCTTCATCTTCTTCTTGAAGATCCATTTACATCCGATGGGCTTTTCTCCTTCAGGTAGATCTACCAACACCCATGTGTTATTGGAGGTGATAGAATCAAACTCGTCATTCATTGTCTCCTTCCAGAAGATAGCATCTCTGGTCTTCATCGCCTCATCATAGGTAAGCGGATCTGCTTCCACATGATAGGTGATAAAGTCATCTCCGAAGTCTTTCGGTCTCCTCGCTCGCTTAGCTGACGGCTCTACGAGTTCTGGTACAAGAGTTGTTTCATCAACAACAGCTTTTTCTTAGACTACTGGCCCATATGAGATTTCAGTCTCATTTGTACCTACATCATTTTTTGGAATGTCCGAAAGAACAATGTTTTTGTCTTTTGCAAACTTGTCTTCAAAGTATTCAGCATCGCGAGATTCGATGATATGATTTGACTCAATATCAAGAAATCTTCTAGCATCACTCTTCTCGGCATACCCCAAGAAGATTGCCTTCGTAGTCCTAGTCCCTAGCTTCTGAATCTTCAGATCTGGGAGCTTCATATATGCCAGACACCCCCACACTCGAATGACATTCAAATTTGGTCTGACTTTGAACTAGAGTTCATGAGGAGTTACGTCCGAAGTTGCATATGGAACTCTATTCAGAATGAAAGTGACCGTTAATGCAGCTTCTCCCCAGTAGCATTTTGGAAGACCTGCAGCAAGCAGCATAGAATTCATCATTTCTGTTAATGTTCGGTTCTTCCTCTCTGCTACTCCGTTGGATTGAGAAGAATATAGAGCAGTAGTCTCGCATATGATTCCATATTCTTTGCACAATGATGCAAATTTATGAGGCCTGTACTCCCCTCCTCGATCACTTCTCAACCTCTTGAGTTGTTGTCCAGTCTGCCGTTCAGCTTCGGCCCTGAACTATCTGAACTTCTCGAAAGCTTCATCTTTAGACTTGAGCAAGTAGACGAACGCGTATTTTGAGAAGTCGTCGATGAAGGTTATAAAATACTTCATCCCGGCCTTCGTGGAGAAATGTTTGAAGTCACAGATATCGGAGTGCACCAACTCCAGAAGATCTGTGCATCGATTGACCCGAAGAAAGGGTTTCCTAGTGATCTTCGTCTGAGCACACACTTCACACTTCTCCACCTTACCCCCACATTTAGAGATAAGTCCTAGACTAGACATTTTGTTAATTCTTTTACAATGAACATGTCCTAGTCTATTATGCCACAACTCAAGAGAATAATCAGAAGATGCAACTGCATTAATGTCATCAAACTGGTTGACAAGCTGAATTTTAAACATTCCTTCGGTTAGATAAGCCTTCCCGAAGTATGTTCCCTTCTTGGACATCACCATCTGACCAGCATTGATGTCCATCCTCAAGCCTGTGTTGCGGAGCAGGCTCCCAAAGATCAGGTTCTTGGCAATCGCCGGAACATGCTTCACACCTTGAAGCGTCAGAGTATTTCCAGAAGTGAGTTTCAGTTCCACGGTCCCGATCCCCAAAACTTCAGCTTGGGCTTGGTTCGCCATGACAACCTTCTCAGATATCGGCTGGTACGTGACGAACCATTCCTTGCCAGAACAGACATGGCAAGTCGCACCAGTGTCTATCCACCAGTCAGAGTCAACCCCCACAGTTGTGACCTGTGCGATCATAGCAACAAAGTTAGAAACCAATGAAACCTTATTAGGCTCACCTTTCTCTGATTGTTTAGGCTTAGATCTGTATTCACTCTTGTAGTGGCCTTTCTTGCCACAATTGTAACAAGTCACGTGGGACTTAGTCTTATGTTGCTTGAATGAAGGACCCTTCACTTTCAGATTAGTGAAGTCCTTCTTCTTGGGATGAGAAGCCGCCTGCTTCCCCTTGGGATCTCTCGTCTGCACAAGGTTGGCTTTAGCCAACTGTTTGGACAGAGTGTCCACCTTCTGTTGGGAACGCATCTCGTCCTCAACATGGATCTCTTGAAGTAGATCTCCCAAGCTAATGTCTAGCTTCTTTCTGTGCATCCTTGCATAGAAGGTACTCCATCCAGCAGAAAGTTTTGAGACGATCCCTCCGACGACAAACTTGTCGGGAAGGGGCATCTCTTCGTCTTCCAGTTTCTGACGCAGCTTCAGAAATTCCTTCACCTGTGGCAACATGGACTTTTCGTCCTCAAAGAGCAATTTGTGATATTTTTCAACCACAAATATCTTGCTTCTGTTCCTGTCTTCTTCATACAGATTTTTCACAGACTTCCATATGTCTCTGGCAAGTTCCTTCTTTGAGTAGGATTCTGCCAGGGAATCCTCCATCGCATTCAGGATGAAAAGCCTGCAGATGCTATTTTCCCTTCTCCACTTAGCCTGGAGTTTGGTAGCCGCGTTGATAGCGGCAGTAGATCCAGTGTCTGGAACAGAGGGTTCTTCCTCCAACAGAACATGATCAACGTCTTTTAGTTGAAGAGTTAGGTAAACCTTTCTCTTCCAGACTTGATAGTGCTCTCCATCGAATTTTCCAACTTGCAGAAGTCCGATTGGAGGAGCGAAGCTTAATGTTTTCCATCTACACGGATCTTGCTTTGAGATTGTTAGTCCCGGGGCTTGATCAAAGATGGTAAAACAGATGCAACAAAGATCTACGATGATACAAATACCAAATAACCCAATTACAATATGGAGGAGGAAAATAAAGAAGAGAAGATCTCTCGTTCTTCCTTGCAAACGTGTTGCAATTGGGACAGAACGAGTTACAATAATCTAGAGAGAGATGAGAAGAAGAACAATGCGGGGGTGTCAAAACACCGTTGCTCAAAGCAAGATTCGCCCCACACGATCTGCTTCCAGGAACCAGCAAGTTTGAAGAACTTGTGGAACGCTCGAAGTCACCTCTGTTCTGACTCCTCGGATGGACTTGCAATGGCGGCAGCAGCTCTCTCTCTCTTTCTCCTTTTCTGACTTATATTTTTGTAGTAACCACAAAGGAGGCCAGAAGAGAGTATTTACAGAGATAGGGTGGAAACCCTAGCCGCCTCTTCAGTCATGGAAAGATTGAATCAAATCCCAAAAAGATAGCAACGAGATTAATTCAAATCCCACAAAAATAGGAACGAAATTAATTCAAATCCCACAAAGATAGGATCTGAATTAATCGCATTGATTCAGCCTTTCCATAACTGACTTGTAATCTGCACAGTCAGCGAAGCCTTCCATGCGACAGCAGCAGCAGCAGCCTGGCCGCATGAGCCTCATGGCCGTATGGGCCGCATGGACCACATGAGCCGCATGGACCACATGGACCGCATGAGGCCACATGCCGTATAAGACCGCATGGCCGCTGACGTGCTAAGTGCAAAGTGTGCCAACAAAATGCCACAGTACGCCTCATGAGCCCGAGTCCGAGTCCGAGTCGCTAAGCCCCTTTGGGGCTTAGCTCCAAATGGAATTAATCCAAGAGAATGACAAAAGCATTAATGCTTAATCCTTGGAGCCTTATTCTTACCTCCTAGTAAAATTACCCACATGGTTCCCTCCTTAGGGTCACCACCCCATGTGCATCTCTTAACAACACACCCAAGTATATATGTTGAGATAACTCATGGTGCATTTTCGATGTGGGACTAAAATTTACAAGGCATGTTGAAAGCAAGCTCTTTCCATGTAAAGAAAGCACCAACACAAAATATTTCAATTCTCAAAATGAAAGACTTGCTAAAATATCAGGTTCACATTGATACCTCCATCTCACCTTTTCGTCTCGTCTTCGGATCAAGGCTCAAGCAGAGGTCGGGGAGAGAGAGAGAGAGAGTGTGTGGTGTTCTGCAAGCTTGTCTGCCGCCGAGGCCTTCTTCGTGTAGTATTACATTGCGGAATCCTTGTGAAGGATTCTAGGAGAAGAAATTGAAGAAAAGTAGAAATTTTGTGTTTCAATTATAAGCAAAAGAGAGAATGAAGAGAAATTATAATGAACAATTAAAAAAAATTATTGTCGTATGGAATCGGAAGCAACATGAAGAACTTTTTTTTCCTCTGAAATGCAAAAGAAAATTTGAAGCGATGGGAAGACTAGTTTTTTCTTTGAAAGTAAAGAGTCGGACAGCTATCAAATTTCCGTATGACATGTCCTATTTGTTGAATTGCTATAATAATTTTCTTCAGACATTAGAATTTGAAGAAGAAACCAGAGTAACAATGTTTTATTATTTATTACTATTACTAACTTTAAAAAAATTGGGACCCCTTGGAATTTGGGGCCCAGGACGCACGCCCTGTCTGCCCCTCCTCCGGGCCGCCTCTGCTCTCTCTCTCTCTCTCTCTCTCTCTCTCTCTCTCTATATATATATATATATATATATATATATATATATATATATATATATATATATTTTGGGTGCCCTAAAACTCTCTCTCTCTCTCTCTCTCTCTCTCTCTCTCTCTCTATATATATATATATATATATATATATATGAAAAATAATTTGTAGCTAAAATAATTTTTACATATACAATAACTATTTGTGTAAATAATGAGATAAATTTATCACAAAATAATTCAGCATTCTAAAACACATTATATGTTTTGAAGTGACGCCAAGTCACTAGCTTAAAATATGTGCTAACACAAGTGAAATTTTAATACTTGCAAACAATCTTTGTGCACAATTATTAAGTATAACAGAAACCATAGAAATATGTCTTTAAGGGAGTACAAAAGAAAATGCATGTAACTTTTACATATGAGTTTTAAAAGTTATCACAGAAATAACATAGGTTACATCATCATCTAAGGCTTCTCCCATCATAATGGAGTCGGTTATGGAGCATGAAAAGCAACACAGGTCTAGTTAAAAGGACTGGAATAGATTAAGTTAACACCAACTCATATACATATGATCGACCGCATCACACCTCATATAACCAAAATTATTTATGGATAGATGCATCACGATAAGATTTTTCAGGGTTAATTCTCCTTTGAGATGGAGTTGGGTGAATAGCATAGATCAAATAGTACAAAAAGGAGAAACAACAAATATTCTGAACAAGAGTCACATATATTATCATACCACATATACAATACTCGGACTTGATATAACATTCAGGTAACTCAACTTTCATATGGCTACAAAAAAACCCTCCAATATGTATGAAAAAACTAAATTTAATTTGTTCATAGGATCTGGTGAATACCAGTCATGGATGTTAGCATTAGGGTCTGTTTGGTAACATGGATTTTGCATTGAAAGTGTAATTTTTCAGGAAAAGTGGGTTGGAAAGTTAATATCATTTGTTTGGTTGTAACCGGATTTTGAGTGAATTTAGGAAGAGAACAGTGATTTGCAGTTCTTGTTCCCTGTCTTCCTCACCTTTCCACTTCCTCTTGATAGACATGGATGTGGGCTGGTAAGAGGAATTTTTCCTTTAATTAAGCTCTTTTCACTAATTAACTATAGAAAAACTGTAGGCGGACCGAGCTCGAGGAGCTGTGGACGAGTTTTCGGCGAGGCTAAGCTCGAGGAGCTATGGAGCTGTCGACGACTTTCCGGCGATGCCAAGCTCGAGGAGCCACCGATGACTCATGCGGAGCCGTCGACGAGGTCGGCTCCACCACCGGTCAACCACCATGGAGGCCGACGAGATCGACAGCTGCTGTGCAGTCGGATGGGGTCGACAGCTACTGTTCGACCGGGTGGGGTCGCCGAGGTCGTCAGCTGTTATGCGGCGGGATAGGGTCGACGAGGTCGACTCCCCATGGATTTTTTTTGTGTGTATGGAGAGTGATCGGTGGTGGAGTCAGCAGCTGCTGTGCTCCACCAGTTTGTGAATGTATAATTAGTTAGTATATTAAAGTATCTATTAATTAATATATTAATATATGTATTAGCTGTATTAATTTGTGGAGAAAGAGATATTAATAAGAAAAAAAAATTATTGGATTAAGTAAAATAATAATAATAATAATAATAATAATAATAATAATAATAATAGTAATTATTATTATTATTGTTGTTGTTGTTGTTACTGTGTAATTAACAACTAATTATATTTTATAAATATCAACTTTCTCATTTTTCACTTTCCACTTCTCATTTCTTTATCCCAACAAACAACTTTGTCCCCTAGTAGGGGAACAAGGAAGTGAATTGATTCCTATCACTCTTTCCTACTTGAAACTCAAAATCCATATATTCCTACATTTACAGTTTACCAAACAGATCCGAAGCCAAGTTTATTAAAAGAGATATATGGACTACTTCAAGAAATACCTGAGAATCTTATTGAGTACTTCGGCATTAAGATTGTCCAGTTAATTTGCAAATCTCGCTAGTTTAGATTGTTGGGTTTATAGCCTTGTGTTTTGATTTTTAGTCCCACATCGGCTAGAAAGGAATGTGTATCTCCATATATATGAGTCTTTACTCTTTATGGAGATGCACATGTAGTGCACATGGGTGTGTGCCATGTGGGATTAATTATTAATGGTATAAAGGCTTAATCAACAATTAATAAGCTGTAAGCTTTTTGCTCTTGGGAAATTTATTTCCATAGGAGCTAAGCCCCATTGGGGCTTAGCGACTCGGACTCGGACTCGGACTCGGACTCGGGCTCGGGCTCGGGCTCGGACTCGGGCTCGGGCTCATGAGGCGTAATGTGGTGTTTTGTTGGCGCACTTTGCACTTAGCACGTCAGCATCGTCGCTAGGCGCATAGTGCGCTTAAGTTGCACTCGTTGCGCGAGCCACTTGCACGACCACGTTGCGCGGCCCGTTACGCGAGCCCAGTTACGCAGCCCAGTGCGCGCAGTGTGCGCAGCGTACGCAGTGTGCGTAGAGTGCGTATGTGCGTATGGCTGGCTGCATATTAGAGCGGGAACGGTTGCAGCAGTTGCTGCATGTTCAGGAGTGGTTCTGCCACTACCCTGAAGTGCAGGCAACTGCTTGGCAACCGTCCCGTGGGCTATATATGCAGGTTCTCTCCTCTCTCTCAGTTGGAAGAAGTAATCAGAATTCCAGAGAGAACTCTAAGTGTTCTTAACACAACAGAGTAGTGAGCGTGTTGTTTAACACAAACACTAGTACTTTTTAGTACGCGTGAGTTCTGTTACTTCAAACAGAGAGAGAAGAGTACCATTGCCAGAGGAGTTCGCCGTCTTCCGAGGAGTCAGAAGAGCAGAAGTGTTCCAAGGTTTTCCGTCAACCTTGCTGGTTCCTGGAAGCTGTTCGCAGAGGGCGAATAAAGCTTTGAGCAACGGTGATCATTCACTCCAGCAAATCCATTTCTCGCCTGTCTCACTTCTGTTGCCTTTAGCAGTTCTGTCAGTATCTTCTTTTTAGAAGGCACTACTGTCAGTTTGCTACGATCACGAAAATCTCTTTAGATTATTCGTGAATTACGATATCTTTTTAGATCTTGTAATTTGCAGAATCCTTCTGGATCTCTGTTACAAAACCTTCTTTAAGGAATTGCATTTGAAACGTTGTCTTTACAACTGTTTCAATTTCTGTATTTTCTATCGAAAAGCGTGCCCCGGCACTTTGAGCAACAACAATCTCAAAGCTTTATTGCTACAATGGAAAATATTAATGCTTCACTCCTAAACACTGAGTTCTGTAAGTTAGAGAAGTTTGATGGAGAGCATTATCAAGTCTGGAAGAGGAAGGTTTATCTCACTCTTCAACTCAGAGACGTGGATCACGTATTGCTTGAAGAGGAACCTACTGTTCCAGATACTGGGTCTGCAGCCGCAATCACTGCGGCTACTAAACTTCAGGCCAAGTGGAGAAGGGAGAATAGCATTTGCAGGTTGCTTATCCTGAATGCTATGGAGGATACCCTAGCAGAATCATATTCTAAGAAGGATATCGCTAGAGACATATGGGAGTCTCTAGAAAAACTCTACGAAGAAGACAAGAACAGGAGCAAAATATTTGTGGTTGAAAAATATCACAAATGGCTCTTTGAGGACGAGAAGTCCATGCTGCCGCAGGTCAAAAAATTTCTGAAGCTGCGACAGAAGTTGGAAGACGAGGCGATGCCCCTCCCCGACAAGTTTGTTGTTGGAGGGATTGTCTCAAAGCTCCCCGCTGGGTGGAGTAAGTTCTATGCAAACATGCATAGGAAGAAGCTGGAGATCACCCTTGAAGATCTCCTGCAGGAAATTTATGTTGAAGACCAGATGAGGGCTCAACATAAGGTTGACACGCTTTCCAAGCAATTGGCTAACGCCAATCTGGTTCAAACCAAGGAACCAAAGGGAAAGGGAAAGCGTGCAGATTTCCAGAAGAAGAAGAAGAACCCTAACAACTTGAATGTTAAGGGAACTTCTTTCAAGTCAAAGAAATCAAAGGCAAAGATGCCTTGTTTCAAGTGTGGCCAGTTGGGCCATTTCAAAAGTGAATGCACAGCACCGGCCAAGAAATCAGAGCAAGGTGAGCCTAGCAAAGTCTCAATGATTACTGATATAATTGCTATGATTGGACAGGTTGATGCTGTAGGATCTGATTCAGACTGGTGGGTAGATACTGGAGCCACCTGCCATGTCTACTCCAGTAAGGAGTGGTTCACCACCTACACACCCACTTCTGAAGCGGTTGTGATGGCGAACCAAGCACAAGCTGAAGTTCTAGGGATCGGGACGGTTACTCTGAAGCTGACTTCTGGCAAGTCTCTGACGCTTCAAGGCGTGAAGCACGTACCTGCTATCGCCAAGAACCTGATCTCGGGAGGCTTACTCTGTAATGCAGGCCTCAGAATGGACATTAATGCTGGCCAGATGGTGATGTCTATCAAGGGAACATATTTCGGGAAAGCTTTTTATACCGAAGGAATGTTCAAGATTCAGCTTGTAAATCAGTCCAATGTAATTAATGTAATTAATGAAATCTCTCCTTCTGCTTATACTCTTGAGTTGTGGCATAATAGGCTAGGACATGTTCATTGTAAACGAATAAACAGAATGTCTAGTCTAGGACTTATCTCCAAATATGGGGGTAAGGTAGAGAAATGTGAAGTTTGTGCTCAAACGAAGATCACAAGGAAACCCTTTCCTCGGGTTAATCGAAGTACAGATATTCTGGAGTTGGTTCACTCCGATATCTGTGACTTCAAACAGTTCTCTACAAAGGTCGGGATGAAGTATTTCATAACCTTCATCGATGAATTCTCAAAGTATGCGTTCGTCTACTTGCTGAAGGCTAAAGACGAAGCATTCGAGAAGTTCAAGGAGTTCAGAGCTGAAGCTGAGCGACAGACTGGACAACAACTCAAAAGGATAAGAAGTGATCGAGGTGGGGAGTACAGGTCTCATGAATTCACATCGTTCTGTAAGGAACATGGAATTGTCAATGAGACTACGGCTCCGTACTCTCCTCAATCAAACGGAGTAGCTGAGAGGAAGAACAGGACGTTGACAGAAATGATAAATTTAATGTTGTTGACTGCTGGCCTTCCTAAATGCTACTGGGGAGAAGCTGCATTGACGGCCACTTTTATTCTAAATAGAGTGCCTCATGCAACTTCTAATATTACTCCTCATGAACTCTGGTTCAAAGTCAGACCTAACTTGAATGTTATTCGAGTGTGGGGGTGTCTGGCATATGTCAAGCTTCCAGATCTGAAGATTCAGAAGCTTGGGACAAGGACTACAAAGACGATCTTCTTGGGGTATGCCGAGAAGAGTGATGCTCGGAGATTTCTTGATATTGAGTCAAATCATATCAGTGAATCTCGTGATGCAGAATATTTTGAAGACAAGTTTGCAAGGCACAAGAATATTGTTCTTCCGGATGTTCCGGAGAATAATGAGGGTGCCCAAGAGACTGAAGTCTTCAATGAAGATGTGGTCCAAGAAGATGTTGTTGTTGATACAACAATTGAACCAGAACAAGCTGAGCCGTCAGCTAAGCCTGTGAGGAGGCCGAAGGACTTCGGAAGTGACTTTGTCACCTATCATGTGGAAGCAGATCCACTTACCTATGATGAGGCGATGAAGACCAGAGACACGGTTTTCTGGAAGGAGGCGATTGACAATGAGATTGATTCCATCACCTCAAATAACACTTGGGTGTTGGTTGATCTTCATGAAGGAGCAAAACCCATCGGATGCAAATGGATCTTCAAGAAGAAGATGAAAGCAGACGGAACTATTGACAAGTTCAAGGCTAGGTTGGTAGCCAAGGGGTTTTCTCAGAAGCAGGGGATTGACTACTTTGACACATATGCTCCAGTAGCCCGGATGACCACCATCAGAATGTTGATTGCTCTAGCAGCAATAAATAAGATGGTGATACATCAGATGGATGTGAATACGGCTTTCCTAAATGGCGAGCTGACCGAAGAGATTTACATGCAATAGCCAGAGGGATTTGTCATCAGAGGTCTTGAAGACAAAGTCTGCAAGTTGGTGAAATCCTTGTACGGTCTTAAACAGGCTCCCAAGATGTGGCATGAGAAATTTGACAAAGTTATAAGGTCAAATGGCTACATGGTCAGCGATACGGACAAGTGTGTTTACACGAAGTTCGCTGATGGAAGAGGTGTGATCGTTTGTCTGTACGTGGACGACATACTTATCCTAGGTACGGATATTAGATGTGTCACGGAGACAAAGAAATTCATCTCAAGCAAGTTCAGTATGAAGGACTTGGGGGAAGCTGATGTGATCTTAGGGATCAAGATCATCCGGACAGACACTGGACTAGCGCTGTCACAGTCTCATTATATTGAGAAAATGATCACTCGTTATGGGTATAGGGATCTTCCAGGGATCGATACGCCGTACAGGTGTGATCTGAAGCTGAAGCCTAATTCAGGGGAAAGCGTCAGGCAGCTGGAGTATGCAAGCGTAATCGGGAGTTTGATGTATGCTACTACTGCCACAAGGCCTGACATAGCTTTCGCCGTGGGAATGCTGAGTCATTTTACGAGCAATCCAGGTGTTGAACACTGGAAAGCTGTGGAACGGGTTATGAGATATCTCAAGAAGACTCAGACATATGCACTGTACTACAGCGGAGATCCGCAGGTAGTGAAAGGCTTCAGTGATGCCAGTTGGTGCTCAGAGGTGGAGAGCGAGAGGTCCACAGGTGGATACATTTTCACAATGGGTGGAGCTGCTATATCGTGGAAGTCGAAGAAGCAGACTATGCTCTCGCGGTCATCCATGGAATCTGAGTTCTTTGCACTTGATACCGCAGCCGAGGAAGCAGAATGGCTTCGGGAGCTCATGTATGATCTTCCAGTGGTTGGGGCGCAAGTACCCGGCGATACCGATATACTGCGACAACCAGGCGACTGCGGCGGTGGCATCAAATGACCTCTTCAACGGAAAGAAGAGGACTGTGCGGTTGAAGCACAGGGCAGTACACGATCTTATCAAGAGAGGTATTATTGCAGTAATTGATGTTCAGAGTCAGGAGAACCTGGCGGATCCGTTCACCAAGGACCTCAAGCTCCAGCTGGTCGATGACACAGCTTGTAAAATGGGCTTGAAGGCATTCTGATATTGTATTATTGTATTCCTACCGTAAAGTTTTATGCTATTAGTTCAAAGATTTATCTACTAGGCATCTAGCTTTGGTTCAAGGGAGGACCACTAATCGGAAGAATATCAGGAACGGTGGGTACATGTTCTATTGGGCATGGAGAGGTTACGGACCTATAACCACTGTTGTCTACTGTTGTTTTCTGCGAAAAACAGGTCCTGTGGAAGGTTGGCTTAAATGTCTTAATGAGTTCTCAGGCATTTGGAATGTCTGGTATGCTTTACAGAAAGCATGGTAGCACAGCACTACAAGGAGTGTGACTCCATGCTATGTGTGGCGGTGACTCCACCATGAGGTTCTCGAAGGAGGTAAAGCCTCGGCTATGTTAGCCAAGTCACAGCGGCATAGCACCGCAAATAGGCAGTTGGCCTAATGCTGTATATTGAATTAAAGAAGGATGTAGTCAGCACTACAAAGAGGAGGTGTTCCTCATGTTACGGGTGGCACGACACCACAATGAGGTAAATCCGGCTAGGGATAAAGCCTCGGCCTTGCAAGCCATGTCGTAGCGGCGTAACACCGCACAGAAGCGTAAGGCTTCATGCTGGGTAGTTTGGCACTACAAAGGGGCTAGTCCTCATGCTACGGGTAGTATGACACTACGATGAGGTTCCCGGTGATTCGGGGTAAGGTCCTCGGCTTAAGGCCATGTCATAGCGGCGTAGCACCGCAAAGGAAGCATTGGACGCTTCATGCCATGTCTCTTTAATAAAGAACTCACCTATAGTGTATGGACAAAGAGATGTCAGGCCGTCTCTTGAGGGTAAACTTGTAGACGCCCAATATTATACACTGAAACCAGGCTGGCACACGCCCTTAAATGTGCAGCCAGAAGCACATGTAACTACATTATGTGAGTGGAAAGAATTTCAGCTATGATGCAGAATTCAAGGCTTAGTCCATTCTTGTATTATAGTTTAATTTTTGACTCACGTGGGAAGATTCAAGTCTTAAGTGGCATCTATCCTAAAAGCATAATAGACAGTTACTGTGGGGAACACTCGTACTCATATATATAGAGATATGTGGGGGATTGTTGGGTTTATAGCCTTGTGTTTTGATTTTTAGTCCCACATCGGCTAGAAAGGAATGTGTATCTCCATATATATGAGTCTTTACTCTTTATGGAGATGCACATGTAGTGCACATGGGTGTGTGCCATGTGGGATTAATTATTAATGGTATAAAGGCTTAATCAACAATTAATAAGCTGTAAGCTTTTTGCTCTTGGGAAATTTATTTCCATAGGAGCTAAGCCCCATTGGGGCTTAGCGACTCGGACTCGGACTCGGACTCGGGCTCAAGGGCTCATGTGGCGTTTTGTTGGCACACTTTGCACTTAGCACGTCAGCATCGTCGCTAGGCGCATAGTGCGCTTAAGTTGCACTCGTTGCGCGAGCCACTTGCGCGACCACGTTGCGCGGCCCGTTACGCGAGCCCAGTTACGCTGGCCCAGTTACGCAGCCCAGTACACAGCCCAGTGCGCGCAGTGTGCACAGCGTACGCAGCGTACGTAGAGTGCGCAGTGTGCGCAGCGTACGCAGTGTGCGTAGAGTGCGTATGTGCGTATGGCTAGCTGCATATTAGAGCGGGAACGGTTGCAGCAGTTGCTGCATGTTCAGGAGTGGTTCTGCCACTACCCTGAAGTGCAGGCAACTGCTTGGCAACCGTCCCGTGGGCTATATATGCAGGTTCTCTCCTCTCTCTCAGTTGGAAGAAGTAATCAGAATTCCAGAGAGAACTCTAAGTGTTCTTTAACACAACAGAGTAGTGAGCGTGTTGTTTAACACAAACACTAGTACTTTTTAGTACGCGTGAGTTCTGTTACTTCAAACAGAGAGAGAAGAGTACCATTGCCAGAGGAGTTCGCCGTCTTCCGAGGAGTCAGAAGAGCAGAAGTGTTCCAAGGTTTTCCGTCAACCTTGCTGTTTCCTGGAAGCTGTTCGCAGAGGGCGAATAAAGCTTTGAGCAACGGTGATCATTCACTCCAGCAAATCCATTTCTCGTCTGTCTCACTTCTGTTGCCTTTAGCAGTTCTGTCAGTATCTTCTTTTTAGAAGGCACTACTGTCAGTTTGCTACGATCACGAAAATCTCTTTAGATTATTCGTGAATTACGATATCTTTTTAGATCTCGTAATTTGCAGAATCCTTCTGGATCTCTGTTGCAAAACATTCTTTAAGGAATTGCATTTGAAACGTTGTCTTTACAACTGTTTCAATTTCTGTATTTTCCATCGAAAAGTGTGTCCCAGCACTTTGAGCAACAACATAGATAGCATCGAAAAATTGAGAATGAACAAAAAAATTGAGAATGAACAAATAATTGCCCCCCCCCCCCCCCCCCCCCCCCCCCCCCCCCCCCCCCCCCCCCCATGGGGGCGTCTTTTCAGCATTTATTTAAACCAAGAAAACAAATTTCTTCTGCATAAGACAAATTCAAAGAACATATTTCTTGATGTGATAAGTCAAGTACGTTCAATGTGGCAAGATAGAACAGGTGGAATGAATAAGAAAGACTAATAATGGAGAAAGATAAGCAAAATCAATTTAAATAGTTCACATAGAACACAACTATCCAACTAGACAAATACAACCATATAAAATCACCGATATGGAATTGCATAATATACTAATTACTACAACTAACAAGCAAATAAGAAAATTGAATGCATAGATTAGAAAGTACCATCAGTGCATGAATCTTTTGTTCTTATAAATCATTTAAGATGATCCACAAGAAGAAACACCTAAAGTTTAATACACGACTCAAAATTAATAATTATCTGTAGCTGGGCTACTCAAAAGCCAAACGATAGAGGTGCAATACCTTCAAGTTTTTCTAAGGAAAATTATTATGTCTATTGTATCTACTTATCAATAATTCAATCACAATAAACTCTGACAACAAGATCGTATTATTATTATTATTATTATTATTATTATTATTATTATTATTAAAACAACAATTATGCTGATGATTATTAGGGATAGCAATGGGGCGGGGACCATATCCCTCATCCCCATCCCCGAGTCTCATCTGCGTCCTCGTTCTCCGTCGGATTTAATTTTTTTACTCCCATTCCCGTCCCCGTTAAACAATGCCCTCCCCGTCCCCGGTCCCCCGTCCCGTTGACACTTTCGGGACCGAATTTTCTCTTGTCCACTTTTCGCCCGGTTAACAATTTTTTATGTACATTATAAGCTTTAAAAAATTATTTTCATTCAAAAAATTACAAGACATGTTAATAAAACATGGTTTTCATTAAAAAAAAATACTACTAGATATAGATCATGAACCCATCATTTAAAAAAATTATACATCATACCAGTGGGTTGCATATATGGGTATAAGTAAACAGGGTCGGAGATTTACCGGGACGGGGAGTACTATACTAATATATACCCGTCCTCGATTCTGACTGAATTTTTTTTTAATCCCCATCCTCCACCCTAATCTCCGTTTTTAAATTTCCAAACCCGCCCCCGGAAAAAAAAAAAGGGGGTCCCAGTCGAATTCGGAGGAAATTGCCATCTCTAATCATTATTGGTTGTATAGATCCGTTTTTAAATTTCCAAACCCGCCCCCGAAAAAAAAAGGGGTCCCAGTCGAATTCGGAGGAAATTGCCATCCCTAATCACTATTGGTTGTATAGACTCAAAAAGAGAAAAATATTTCTCACCAATATTAGTTTTTTTTTTTTTTTTGAAACCACACGCACACACACAATTGGAAGGTTCGAACTTTGCCGGCCCCTCATGTACGCTTCTAATACCACTAGACTAGAGAGCTCGGACCCAATATTAGATGTCACACCATCCATTCAAAGCTGTTGAGAATAGAGGCCTTACCAATCGGCACCGGGCCTATATGGAGCGAAGCTTTCTCGTGTCGTCATTAAATGTATGGAGATCCTTGAACGATTGTGGTGATAACATTTTGTAAAAATAAGAGAAAAAAAAATTGGTAGCCAAAAAAATTGTACACGACTTATTTTCATTAATAGTATAGTATATATAAGACGGATTAGATAAAGATAGCCTTGAATATGGACAAGGACATTCATAATTTTTTTTTATTGCATGTACTTTCCCGAACCAAACAAGAACGATAGGTAACAGAAAAAGAAAGACAGTTGGGAGCAGTTTATCTACAAGTTGAGACGAGCAAACCAAATAAACAAAAAATGTACATGTTCGTAAACTTATAAGTACCTATAACAAATGCTTTTGTAGCAGGATTGAACAAATGCTGTCCATCTGCTTGCCGTGTCAAACCGCATACATTGTATGATGAGAGGGGCACATGCCACTCTTTGACTTACGAGGCCATGCATGTTATTGTCGATGCGATTGCGCTCTCTCTGGAAACTCGACTCGACTCCCATACACACGACGCCACCAGATTTGACTATCAGACGTGCAAGTTCGATCTGACAGTAGCAGACGAACCTTGATCGTCTAGGCTTGATTTTCTTCTGTGGGTCGACTCCGACGAGGACGAAGTCCCTTCGCCTTCCCCTCTCCTCCATATCGAAAGCGTCCGGACGAACGACCCCCAGCGCTCCGACCGCCCTCTCCTGTAGCCGCTCTTCGAGCTCGACTCCCCCTTGGCCGGAAACGCCACCGCGATACTCGCCGACCGCCTCATCACCACCTCCCTCCTCACGTGCTCCGGCAGCCTCAGCGTGAACCGGTCCGCCGCCGCGCAGCTCGCCACGTGGCCCGTCGTGTTCGACCTCCCGATCTTCGAGAGGTCTATCGCCAGCTCAGCGACCGGAGCCTCCTCCGCCGCGGCCGGCGCGGCCGAGAGGTCCGCCCGGCAGACCGGGCAGGTGACGTGTCCCGAGAGCCAGGTGTCGATGCACTCCGGGTGGAAGACGTGGCAGCACCGGGGAAGCATCCGGAGGGACTCCTCCTCCGTGAACTCGCAGAGGCACACCGCGCACTCCAGCGGCTCCTTGTCCGTCTTGAGCTCCATCACCTCCGAGTAGGCCAGCGTGGGGAACGTCTCGATCAGCTTCTCGTCGAGGCCCCTCCTCCCCTCGCGGGAGCCGGCGGCGGCGACGGCGGGGACGGGAGCGACGACGGAGCGGTCCGCGGTGCTGCGATGCATGTAGAGAGTGAAGAAGATTATGACGAAGAAGAAGGCGACGAGGACGACGATGAGGACTGCTATGCCCGGGCTGAAGTTGGTGTTGTAGCGGTACGGGGCTCCGTCGCCGAAAGAAGGGGCCGTCGGCTGAGCTAGTACGCAGTGGAGGAAGAGGGTGCTGAGAAGGAGCAAAGCAACATTGGTAGCCATTGCTTGCTGCTTCATGGATGGTTCTCAATTTTGCTCCTTCCTACTTGTGTAATTGTAGAAATTGACTGAGAGGTGGTGGTGTGGCAATCTTATAGATTAGAAATGGGCTGTTTGATATATAAATTGATTAGTCGGTAGAGACTTTGAATACTCAATAGTTGGTCAAGAACGGAGGAACTCCATCTAGAAGATGGACTTGGCAATGCTATAGGCTGACTGCTATCTTTGATATATTCAAAAGTAGGGTGCTTCTGTGCAGGTACAGCTGAAAGGGATACTGGTTGACCCAGGATAAAACTATTCGACCGGTCGGTTGATTTACAACTAAAGACTTGTCAAATGAGTGATGACTTCAAAAATTTCATCCCTCCATGTCCTTCCGTCACATGACACTTTTTTTATTGATCAAAGCAAATAGAAAAAAAGATTGGAAAAAGACATGAGTGAATAGGAGAGGACCACCTGACGGAGGAACATGGAAGAATAAAATTTGGGAAGTACATAAAATTTTTTTCTTGTCAAATATAGATATACAAGTTTATCTTCTAAACAATATGGGTTCATAAATTATATATTAAATTAATCATCTTCTCAAGGAATAAGTATTTTAAACCGACAATCTAATTATATTATCAACGTATGATTCATCTACACACGATACCAACACATATAATAAGAAATCCAAAGCATGATGAATCATTTTTAGCGCTTATTTATGTTCATGTTCGATCCGATAAAACTAGTATAAAGTAACTAAATAAAACTTTGTTCAACTCTTACATGTCTTTTTCTTTGATAAAAGATATGCTAGATTACTTTTACGTTCCTCTTTTATCCAGACTTTGGGACCGATAATGCAAGGCAAAGCTTCATAGGCGGAGTTTTAAAAAAAATTGTTGGACATTTTTTTTTATTTCTTTCCTCCTAAGAAGCAAGATCATACAAGCCACTACCAAAATATGTCGATTTAGCGACGGCCAGATCCGTCGTCCATCCGTCGACAATTTGTATTAGCGACCGATCACTAACGGATCTTGGTCAAAATAATCCGTCGGCAATCAACTCGTCGCTAATAAAGATCCGTCGCTAAGTAGTCGTCAAGCGACGGAATAGCGACGGCTTTTCGTCGTCACAATACGATGCATTAGCGACGACTTTCCGACGGTCTTTCGTCGATTTCAAGTATTAAATACTGAACTGTATAGAAGCTAGCGACGGATAGTCCGTCGGTACACCGTCGTAACAGCGTATCAGAGGGTATCGTTCCGTCGCTATTCCGTCGACTGCCATCGCTAACAAAGGACGGATTAGCGACGGAATACTGACGGATAATCCGTCGACCAAGTTCTGGAAATGCTTGGCATTTCCAGTACCATGGCGACGGATAAGTCGTCGCTACTCCGTCGCTCATCCGTCGACGAAGCGACGGACTAGTGACGGATAATCCGTCGCCATTGTTCTGGAAATGTCATGCATTTCCAGAATCTTGGCGACGGATGTTCCGTCGCTATTCCGTCGAACTATGTATTTCCAGAACCTTGGCGACGGATTTTCCGACGCGAATCCGTCGACCACCCGTCGCTAACTAGAAACAGTTTCAAATCTCCAGGTAGCGACGGATATTCCGTCGAAAGGTAGTCGGAAACTGGTAACATTCGTCGCTAAGCGGTCACTAGTCCGTCGCTAACTGTGATTTTTTTGGAAAAAAAATGCAGAGCTTTCCCTGTTCACACAAATGTGCATAAACCAAACCAATATATAACGCACACCAATTATCCAACAATCACATAGACCAAATATATAATGCACACCAATTATCCAACAATCACATAGACCAAATATATAATGCACACCAATATAAAATTATCACAAATATTCTGAAATCATAAACTAATATCCGTCGTTATAATCCAAAATTCCCACAAATATTCCAAAATTTCCACAAATATTACAAATTTTCTTAATTACAATACTTTAAGGAGGAGGAGGAGTTCGATTGTCCGGTGGTGGTAATCCCTGCTGCGACCGACGAATATACTGCTCCACTAGGTACGGCGGCAAGTCGTCGTAGACACTGCTCGAAAGTCGGCGTAGCTGTTCTGGCGACATGAGATTAAGGAGTGCCGTCACAGTCGGAGGCGGTACCAGAGGGGCAGCAGGGTTGAAAGAAAGATGACTGACGAAAGAAGGACCGGGAGCAGCAGTCGACGGATCGGCACCAGTAGAAGACGGACCGACACCAACAGCAGACAGACCGGCAGCAGCAGACGGAGGCGAAAAGTACGTGACAATTTGCTCCCGCAAGGACGATACCGTCTCGTGCAGCTGCTTAAGCTGCGACCTAACATCATCGTCTGCCGGAACCGCGGGAGGAGGCAGTGTCGGTGGAAATCTCTGAGTCGCCATGTGCAACGGCCCTAGGGAGCCGACTCCGTACAGGTGCCCTTTCTTAAAGCCGCCGACGGTATCTACGAACAAGTCGTTGTGAGCGGCCAAAGAAGAGGGCGTCCGGACGAGCGTCGTTTCACCGACATCTTCGGTATCAGTTAACTGAGCCCGACTAAGGGCCTCACGATACACAGACTATCAAATGAATGTGTTTTTGTTATAAGATTTACCTAAGTTGTAATCTAAATCTTATGTTTCACTAAGCTAAGTGTGAATCCTAAGTTTACCTAACACTACTAAAATGTCATCTAATAGCGACGTAATTTAGCGACGGCAGGAAATTACGTCGCTATTAGCGACAGCTTTATTAACACGTCGCAAAACGTCGCTGCCTAGCGACGTTCTGCGACAGTCGTTTCCTTCGTCGCTGACTAGCGACGTTCCGCGACTAATTATAAGTATAGGTCACCATTTTGGCGACGTGTAGCGACGTCTACATGTGACGTCGCTAAATTATTTTACTTAGGGCATGCCGCTGCCTTCTTTCCCCCTCACTCTCACTCGAAAACTTTTAATTTCCTCCCCACCCCTCCGGCGACTCCCCCCCTCTGTCAGTGCCCTCCCCCCCCGGCGACCCCGTCCCCCCCGGCGACCCCCTCCCCCTCCGGCGAGCTCCTCCTCCTCGAGATCCTCCTCCTCCAGCTCCTCCTCCCCCAATCCGAGTCCTCTTCCTCAGGTAAACCCTAACCTAACTCCTCTCCTTCCTCCTCCTCTCCCACGGACACACACACAAACGGCCACACGGACACACGGACACACATCCAAACTAGGTCAAGACTCGAAAAAAATAGAAAAATCCTGGAGGAATCAAAATCATAATAACCAAATGATTCAAATAGGCTAGGGTCAGGGTTTGGGTAGGGCTAGGTGTTGATGGGTTTTGGCTGGAGGCAGCTAGGGCTTGTGGAAGATGGAGGCTAGTATTTTGGTGGAGAATTAGGTCCAAGATGAACCATACTCTCATACCATGTCGAAATGGAGGCTATATTGTGATTAGAATAGGATAATACTTATTGGCCTCTTGGCTTTACAATATACAGACCAATCAATCTATGTGCTCACTAATGACATCACTAAACCTAGCTAGAAAAGAAAATTGCATAAAGCAATAAATTAATAGAATAAGACAACTGAATCTTCTCTTCAACATCACCTACTGCCACCTATTTTTTGCACATATAAATGTAGAAATTACTAGTACAATTTAGAAATATCAAGCTAATTTAATTAATATAAAAATTAACATTAAGACAAACAACTTCATATCTAATACTTATAATTTTCATAGCAAACTAAAAATGAAGGTGTATGATGTCGAACAATTTTCTGTATTAACTAAAGGTTTAAGCCTTTAAGGTACCATAGCTCCCTCAAGTTTGTTAAAGAATTACCTCAGATTTCAGAGTGTTAGTTGGGGGTTTGGGTTATAGATATAGTATCTGTTAGTTGGGGTTAACCTAGATCCTGAGAACACATGGTGATATCTCAGTTTTCTGAGAATGGGTTATTGAGTATGTTAAATGAGAAATGTATCAGCCATTGCAGTGGAAGTTAATGAGACATGGCTCAGTCCTATTTCATTTTGTCCATCCCCTATATGATAAGTCCCTGCCTATTAGTTGCTCAGTATCTTACTTAGAACTCGTGCCATATTTTAGTTCATGGTTCAGTCTCGTTAAGGATGGGGGATTAGTCACATGTTCAGCCTTGGTACTCCTAGTTTAGTCTTTTGGTAATGTTCAACTATAGGTTACATCTTTGTGTCAATAATTTGAGAAGGGGGCTCTCTCTCTCTCTAATGCATAGCTAGTGCAGGGGTAAGTTGCCTGTGGTTAGGAGATACATGTATGAGAGTATAGTGAAGGTAAGAGTTAGCTTGGGAATGTTTGTGGATAGGTAAGAAATAGTGTGTGAGTGTGTGTCCTAAGTTAGGCTTGATGTCAGGCTTGTGCATTGTTTTGGTTTGATAGATGAGGGCTTGTAAATGGTAGTTGATAGTGAATTAGAGTGTGTACAGATGGTGAGTTTGACTGTTATATATATCTATGTATATATGATATAGGTGATATATATATGTGATATGGTATAGACTATATGGTAACCATAGGATAACCTAGTCTATGGTTAGTTATGAGATAGCCTATAGAGTTTGACCCAAAGTTGACTTTGACCTATATTGACCTAGAATCATGTAGATTGCATTGTAAACTTCATTATTATCTTTTGGACACATCTTAACCTATATTTCTCTAAATAGGACATTGTGACTCCAGTTCAGACATCTGATATTCATCAGTCTTTCAGGGTATCATGCGAGTACATTCTCTGATAGTTCTTTCATTTACTTGTCGATTACTGTATGTCAGTTCTAGTTAGTTCTATTTGATTCTCTGTTACAAATACGGATTGACATTACTGGATATAAGTTTAAATATAGTTTAATATTAGATAAAATTTTATTAAAATCTGTTCTTTCGATATTTGGTATCGGTCGGTATTTGGTATCGGTCGGTATCGGATCGGAACATGCCAAACCGTATCGGTATCGGCCGTATCGGATCGGTATCGGCCGATACTTTAAACCATGGTTGTCACATTAAGGATCTTTGAGGAGGTGACATATTGTAAAAAGATATATCCTTATAGTTCTCCTACGTAATGTTAAAGAAAATCCGTAGGAGAACTATATATAAGGATATATCTTTTCACAACATGTCATCTTGTCAAAGACCCTTAATGTACCAACCATGTTACCGCGGTATTGGTATTTGGATACCAATAGCGATAAGGTAAATGATACCAATAGCGATAAGGTAAAGGGTACCAACTTAAGGTATTGGTATTGGGATACCAATAGCGATAAGGTAAAGGGTACCTTGGTAGGTAATGACTAAAAATAGGATATTTGTGCCTGTTGGATAATGTGTGTCCATCTTTGCAGAATTATTTCCAAATGGATATGAATTACTACTTGCGGAATCGTTCATGGATGTACAATCGTCGTCCTGATGATATGTGTGGTGTACGGGATGAATACATAGCGGGAGTAGAGCAGTTCCTGCAGTTTGCTAAGGCGTTCCCTCAGTACATGGACGGTACCAAAATTAAGTGTCCGTGTGTGAAATGTCATAACGTGAAATATTATCCAGAAGTGGAAGTGACATATCATTTGTACTCGAGGGGTTTCACGCCTAATTACTATCAGTGGACCGCACACGGAGAACTTGTGTCTTTAGCATCAGAGCCGGAGCCTTACGTTGAGCCGTATATGCATGCGGGACCTAATTTTGTTTCAGATAATTATGCATACGACGACGGGTACGTGAACATAGTTTTCGACGCTGTGGGGCCTAGTTTCGTTCATGATGCACCTGAGGAGGCACCGAACGCCGATGCTGCACAGTTCATAGAGTTGCTAGAGAATGCAAGGACTCCATTGTATCCTGGTTGTGAGGATCATTCACCGTTGGAGGTGGTTACAAGACTGTTGAGCATTAAGTCAGATTTTAACATATCGCAAGAATGCTACAACCGAGTATTGGAGTTGATTATAGAGATCTTGCCGGCGGGTGCTAAGTTGCCTAAAGACTTCTACCGGTCCAAGAGGATGGTGAGATCGCTCTGGATGGGATACGAGAAAATCGATTCCTGTCACAATGGGTGCATGCTGTACTACAAAGACGACAAGGACGCAGATGTGTATAGATTTTGTGGTGCTGATCGCTATAAGACAACTAGTACAGGAAGGTCTACCGGTACAAGAAGACCGACCGATTTAATGCACTACTTGCCTTTAACGCCGCGGTTGCAAAGATTATTTATGATGAAAGAGACGGCCGAAAATATGAGTTGGAACATGCGAGAACAGATTGAAGGAGTGTTGGATCACCCATCCGATGGAGAAGCGTGGAAGCACTTTGATCGAGTGTATCCTGATTTTGCTTCAGATCCGCGTAATGTCAGGTTGGGACTATCTTCTGACGGTTTTACTCCTTTTGGTCTTTCGGGATCCCAGTATTCGTGCTGGCCTGTGATTGTCACTCCGTATAACCTACCGCCTTGGATGTGCATGAAGACTCAGTACATGTTTCTAACCGTTATAATTCCTGGTCCGAACAATTCCAAGAGGAACATTGACGTGTACTTATAGCCTTTGATAGATGAGTTGAATCAGTTATGGAAAGTAGGCGCTAACACGTACGATGTTTCTAGGAAGCAGAATTTTCAGATGAAGGCAACCCTTATGTGGACCATCAACGACTTTCCGGCCTATGGAATGTTATATGGATGGAGCACTCATGGCCGTCTCTCATGTCCGTATTGCATGGACCGTAGTAAGGCTTTCCGCTTGAAACACGGAAGAAAACCGTGCTTCTTTGATTATCATCGGCAATTTCTGCCAAAAGATCATCCGTTCAGAAGGAACATGAATGCATTCCGTGCCGGCGTTGTAGAGAAGGGTGATCCACCGCCAAGGTGGTGCGGAGCCACGATATGGGAGGATGTTAAAGATTTTCCAAGTGCTATCGAAGATCCTACAACTTGGTACAAGTGCGATGGATTTGGTAGAGATCATAACTGGACAAAGAGGAGCATATTCTGGGATCTGCCATACTGGAGTACCAATCTGATCAGACATAATCTTGATGTCATGCATATTGAGAAGAATGTGTTTGATAACATAATTAATACTATGATGGACGTAAAGGGAAAAATGAAAGACAATCCCAAGGCCAGGTTGGACTTAGAAGAAATATGCAAACGCCCTGCGTTGCATTTGATACAGCAGAATGGAAAACAGTTCCTGCCGAAGTCAATTTTCTCGTTGGACAAGGAGGATAAAGTGAGACTTTGTCGGTGGATCCAGGGCCTAAAATTTTCAGACGGATATGTGTCAAATCTGAGAAGATGTGTCGATCCGAAGAAAAACAAATTGACGGGTATGAAGAGCCACGACTGTCACGTATTCATGGAGAGGTTAATTTCGATTGCATTTCGGGAATTCTTACCGCAGGCAGTTTGGGATCCATTGACGGAGCTTAGCATATTCTTCAGGGATCTTTGTTCTAAGAAATTGCTCGTTAATCGTCTAGAAAAGCAAGAGAAGGACATTGCAGTAACACTATGCAAGCTAGAGAGGGTGTTTCCTCCTGGATTCTTCGACTCTATGGAGCATTTGCCGATTCATCTATCCTATGAGGCACGTGTTGGTGGACCCGTCGAATATCGATGGATGTACCCGTTCGAGCGATATTTGAATCACCTTAAAAAAAGGTAAAAAATAAGGCACGGGTCGAGGGTTCTATTTGTGAAGCCTATGTTCTCGAGGAGATTACAAACTTTTGTTCGATGTATTTCAAGCCTCATGTTGCAACTAATAGAACGAGAGCTTCCAGAAACGACGACGGAGATCATGAAAGTAATGATACAATACTGAAGGTATTCAATGCTCCAGGAAAGCCATCGAGTAAAATAAAGAAGAGATCTGAACGATGATGAGCTAAGGGCTGCTTAGGTGTATGTATTACTCAACTGCAACGAGGAAAAAGTAGAAAAACTGGAGGGGTAAGTAAATAATACGTCTACATTATTTTAATAGTGTTGAGAATAATACTATTACATTAATTGCACGATGTTGTTTTCAGCATATTTAATGATGATGTGAGGTCAGGTAGGCCACACATAACAGAAGAAGAACTAGAACAAGAAATAAGGCGTTATTTTCCATCATGGTTGAGTGCATATGTAAGACTTGAGAACTCTGTAATTATCTTTCTGTATATGCACTTGATTTAGAATGAGCTTAATTGCTTCTTTCGTGGTATTTAGGTCGATCGTCCATACGCAAGACTTGAGAATGAGTCTATTAGAACGCTAGCCAAGGGACCAATTTATGCTGCAAAAATATGGCTAAACTACTGTGTTAATGGGTTTAGGTTTAAGTCAACAACTTGCCCGATCAGAGACAACTTTGTGGATCTCGACTCCACCAAAAATAGCTGTTTGTGTATCAGATCTTCGAACTACAAAGATGTTGATGCGGGCAACGATTTCTATGGCGTGCTACGGGAGATCGTGGAGCTGACATATAGTTATGGAATAGAGCCTGCTAAGATTGTGTTATTCAGGTGTGATTGGTTCGATCCGATTGAAGGTCAGGGTTGGAAAGTAGACAAGCACGGTCTTGTTGATATAAACTATCGGCGTCGATATCAAGCCTATGAACCATTTGTCCTATCAAGTCAGGCTCAGCTCGTGTACTTCACAAGTTATCCTAAACGGGGAACAACAAGGTCGGACTGGTGGGCAGTATGCAAGACCAAAGCTAGAAATACCTTTGAGGTTGACGATATAGCTTATCAACAGGATGAACTACCTCTTGTAACAAATATTATAGAAGTGGACACGACGGAAGTTCCTCATTACACATCTAATTATGTAGAAGAAGTAGAATTATCTGAAGAGGAAGATGCAGATGAAAGTGAAGATGTAGAGGAGGAGGAAGAAGAAGAAGATGAGCTAAACGAACTAGATGAATTTTCAGAAGAGGATTAAAATCTGTGATGTCTATCATATAAATATGTATTTTTGTGATAATAAATCTGTGACACTTTAGTGACACTTTTATCTGTGACCATGATATTTTTTAAAAATCTGTGATGTCTATCATATAAATATGTATTTTTGTTTTATTGTCATATGTTATTATCAGGTATGACTAGACCAGGAGGACGACGCGGAGGATTATATATTAGCCAGTCCCGTCAGCCTCGGGCTGGGGATGGTGAGGGCAGTTCCGTACCCTCATCCTCATCTCCGAGTACGCCATTGTACCGTTCTGTTCCCGGTCCATTACCGGGACAGGGCAGTTCCTGCAGGTTGTCGACTCCTCCCTCGTCGTCCAGCCTTCCTGATCCCTCGTCCAGCATCCCTGATCCCCCGTCCAGCATTTCTCATGTCGATGGCTCTATGGGGGGAGCCGACGCCGAGCATATGGAGGCCGGCGATCAGACTGAACCTGCCCAGGCAGGAGATGAGAGCGACCCTCCATGCGCTCTCCCGGGCGAGACGCGTATGGAGATTTGGACGAACGGGCCTATGAAGTAAGTCAATTAATTAATATACATTTCTCAAATAATTATATGTACATATATATTCATAATTTTTTTTTATTGTATAGATATCGGCCTTCTGTAGTACAGAGACAGCTGGGGCTATTTCTGAGGCCGAACTATGGTGGGCCTTGGCTCAACTACTCAGATGCTCCCGCAGATAGGAAGGCCTTTTGGTTCGCCCACTTCAAGGTAAAAAATTTGTTTATTTTTAAATTTTAATAATCATTTGTGTATATTATACAACTTTTATATTTTACTTCTTGTAGAGGACCTATTTCTATCCACCACACCGGGCGGCGAGGATCGAGGGCCAATTTTCTGCCGTCGCAGCCAAGCTCATCCGTGATGCGATCGACGACCAGAAGCGTCGTGATCGCGCCGGACGTCCGATCCATGGTTGGATCACGCCAGAGCAGTGGACTGCGATAAAGGCTAGATTCAGCGAGCCCATGTACCAGGAGCGGTCTGAGAAGGCCAAGGTGGCGCGGTCGAGCGCCGGTAAGTGGTGTGGTGGCTCCATTCCGATGACAGAGCATTTTCGTCGTCTGGTACGTTTCCTATGACGGACATTAATTTATATATAGTTCGATATAGAATGTTTAATACTAATAATAGATAATATATTTTAACAGGTAAAAAAGGGTGAGGACCCGAACATGGTGACCGTCTTCCTGGTCACACATCGGGGGGCTGGGGAGTTCATTGACGAGAGGGCGACGTAGGCATATGTACGTTCTATTCTTTATATTAATTTACTATAACTTAGAAAACATGAAAATAGATATCAATATAGACTTTAGCAAACACTTACACGTTAGCAAACATGTTCTAGGCCGAGTTTGTTCGGCTACAGCAGGAGGCGGCTGCTGCTGCTAGTGCGCCAGCAGAGGGAGGGGCTGGTAGTTCCTCCCAGCCGCCTACAGCTCCATCGCAGGACGAGCTCTGGATGACCGCCGTTGGCGGTCTTCAGAAGGGTACGTACTACGGTACGGGATCCTACGGCGCGTATTTGGCTTCGGAGTCATCCTGGGCCCCCTCTGTCAGTGCGTAGTCTCCGGCTTCGCAGGCGTCGTCACGAGTTGGGGATATCCTTCGTCAGATCGAGGAGCTGCGTCGCGAGTTGCAGCAGCAGATTTCTGATGCGTCGAACGACGATCCGACCCTCGGATCGACATCGGACGATTTGATGCGGTCGAGCGCAGTATACAGGAGCTGATGAGTCTGCATCAGGCTACAGCTGCCAGCTTGCAGACGCTCACTGAGTCTACGCAGCGCACAGAGCATAGATAGGTCGAGCTGGAGGGATCACAGAGGAGCATGTTTGCCTCACTCACTCAGGTTTCGGCTTCGCTTGAGGCGAGTACTGAGAGGGTAGTGAGTACCCTTGCTGCGCATAGTGAGCGACTGCGAGAGCTGGAGCAGATACGTCCTCCCGGTCCATCGACGGTGTCGACTCCAGACACTGTACTGCCTTCGGTGCCGACTCCAGACATTGTACTGCCTCCTACTGCCCCTACGGTACAGCTCACCCAGCAGCAGTATGACTACATTCTATCCCAGTTGCGCGGCAGGGGTCCGCAGTGATTTTTTTAGTTTTTTTATGACTTGTATGTATTGGCCCTATGGGCAAATTGTTTATTCATACAACTGTTGTTTATACACTTGGTGGGAGACTTTTTATCATCTTCTATTTTTATTTGACTCTATTGGATGTTTGTGAGGATTTGTGTCTGTGATATTTACTTTGCACTACCTCCTATTTTTATTGTGATATTTACTTTGTGATATCTGCGACGGGGATGACAAATATACCTACGCTGGGTTATAAGCGATGATCTGATATACAAAGGAGGTGCTGCCGAAATTTTAAAAAAATATATTGTGTATTTTTGTTATGATGTGTGTCTGTATTTATAGTGAATGTGAAATGCAGTGTTCGGAACCATCGACAGTTTCGATTACTGTTGTATGTGTTATTTTGGATAGAAATAGCAACAGTTCAGGGTGCACTTCTGAGAGGTTCATTTTCACGTCCTTCACTTTCTCGGAACGTCGTAAAGGTTCCCGAGAAGGTGAAGGACGTGAAGAGGAAGCTCTGAGAAGTGCACCCTGAACTGTTGCTCTTTCTATACAAGATAAAACATAGAACAGTAAGCGAAACTGTCGATGTTTCGAACACTGCACTTCACACACACTGTAAACACAGACACACAACATAACAAAAATACGAATTATATTTTTTTAAATTTTTTTTATAATATCTGTGACGTATAGCGACGGTCTGCGACGTACTGTGACGGAACGTAGAAGTCGCTATACGTCGCTAAATAGTGACGTCACGTCACTAGACGTCGCTAATATACGTCGCTACATCTGTCGGTAGCCGTCGCTAAGTTGTCCACGTGGTTGCCATGCCATGTCATCATATATAAAGTTTACAGCGTCGCAAGTGGTCGCTTTACATCGCAACGTTGGCGACGTAGTGATACGTCGCTATCTGTCGCTCATTTTGCGACGTCTAGCGACAACGAACTCCGCGTCGTAAATAGCGACGTTCGGCGACTAAATTTCCATCTGCGACTTGCCTATAAGCGACGTCCGTTTTTCGTCGCTAAATACATCGCAAATAGGTTTTAGCGACGTATTTTCCTTTTTTAGCGACGTCTCCTGACGTCGCTAAAATGGGTTATTTTAGTAGTGTAAGTTATAGTCCGAATACTTTTAATTATAACGTAAATCTCATAAACATAAGTACTTACATCAGTCTCCTTGGCCCTCTCATCGACGAAGCTCCCGTCCTTCCGTCTCTTGTGCGTATGCTGGAAGACGTCGTGCATGGTGACCAATTCTAGCGCCCTTTCCTCCTTCACCGCTCGTTGGGTCTGCATACGAAATTTTAGTAGAACTTAATTAACTCCGTATATTAATAATACCTAATTCGATAGTAAAATGAATTTACGGTGTCTCACCAGATCTGCAAGCGTCGCTGCGTGGAGCCTTGATCCCACCGTATGAAGTCCCGCGGCCCGTCGGTTCGCCTTCGCCTTCTTCGATTTCTCCTTGAACGCAGGAGTATTCATCATATCTAAGAGATCCTCATAATAGTCCTGCCGGATCCAATTCGGCCTTGTCTGCCCTATTTTCAGGTCATGAATTATATCCCGTATCTTCTTCGAGGCAGCGCTTTTGTAGGTCCTGCAGATCGCGTCCTCGCGATGGGGGGGCCACCAGTACGTCGTCTAACATACAAATTCAATTATCACGTAATTTAAAAAATAGTTGATTAAAGAGTAACAAATAATTAACTAGAAGATATAGATATATACCCTCAACTCGTCGAGCCAGACGTACTTCAAGTTTGGGGGCACCGACGAAAAGTTGAGGTAGGGACCATGGAAGTTAGCCCTGATAATTTCTCCAAGAGCCCTGACAACATTAAACGGAAAAAATCTACAAAGAAGAAACGACTGGATTATTAACTTGAATAAATTAAAGAAATTTAATAAATTATCTTAAATTTACTTACGAGGTCCCTGCGGGCCATAGCTCTCGTCGGAACTCGCCTCTCGGCCTCTTTGGTACCATCGGAGGAACCGCGGGTCCGCGCATGTACTCTCCAGTAATCGGATGGAATCGAGTATGGGGGTACGCTGGGGCCCACTATGCAGTAACTGGGGGATCTACTGGTGGATCCGCTGGTGGGTCCGCTGGTGGGTCCGATAGCGGAACGGATCCGCTAGTTGATCCAGACTCATGTCTCGATGAAGTAGTCGATCGACGGCGGGATGTGTCTGTGCCCGGGGTACTCTCCTGGTCGGGCTCACTACATGGGGTCACATCCCGGGAAAATTGAATACGACCACGACCACCAGCACCACTACGACCATGACCACGACCACCACCACCGCTAGCACCAGCACCACGACCACCACCACCACCAGAACCACGACCACGGCCAGCCATCATGACCTGTAAATAGAACACATAAACATAATTAACAATATAAAAGTGTAAATAAATATAAAATTCTAAACTAAAATATACATACCAGCAGTAGGGAGATGAGTGCCGCCGCGACGAAAAAGACTAGGAGTGCCATCTGCAGTAAGTAAATAATCGAACGAAAAAAACATGAATTCGCGTAATTGTTTTTATGAGGTCAAACTTAATTCACGTAATTGGAAGTATTTTTAATATACAACAATATTTAACCTAATCATCGTCTTCGTTCTCATCCTTGGCCTCGTCTTCATCATCATCATCCTCCTCATCCTCAACCTTATCTTCATCATCGATTTCATCTGTATCCACATCCCCATCAAATTCGCCTTCTTCTTCCTCTTTCTTCTTCTTCTTCTTCTTCTTCTTCTTCTTGTTGTTGTTGTTCTTCTTCTTCTTCTTCTTCTTCTTCTTCTGCCTCAATATTTGGGACAAGATGCCTCTTTCTCCCCTGGTTGACAGCTAAGTCTTGTGTATCAACCTCTTCCTCCCCTCTATTTTCCTCAACAATATCTTCAACATCCATTGTACCTGAGTGTTGTCCCAAGTATTGGGACTTTTCGATCTGGTCCTCTTGGTATGCTGGGTCTCCAACGTTGAATGTATTTCTAGATTTAATCTTGCATATTGTCTACCAGTCAAATCGATCTCTACGACGCCTTGGGTAGCTTGTATAGTAGACTTGAACAGCCTAATTTGTTTTCGCAAATGTATCGGACCCTCTATACCTCCTGCGATGATTTATATCGACAAATTCAAATTGTTTATCGATTCTCCAACCGATATTTGGTGTCGTATCGAACCACTCACATTTGAACATCATAATATGCATATCATATGGGTCAGTATGTTGTAAATCTACAATATTTTGAAGTACTCCATAATAGTCAAAGTCCGGTTCGTCGTCATAGATGGTGCCTCTTAAGCAAACACCAGAATCCTTGGTACTGATGTCGTCATTGATAAATTCGACATTTATAGCATTCTGAGTTGCCTTAAACCTGAAGCCATTAACGACATAGCCTGGCCAAGTCTTTGTTTGCCTCTTCGGTCCCAATGCCAGATAACGAACACTCTCATTAGTGAGTGTTGTTTCAGGCAATAAAACCTGTAAATAAATATTTATAATTTAAATATTTTAGATTATATATTTCTAATCTCAGTTACTTACGTATTTTATAAGAATATATAAAATCAACCTCAATTATAATCTCAGTTACTTAAGTATTTTCGAAACCATGACGGAAATGTACAATCAACCTCTCTTTGAAGTCCCTCATCGGTAATATCGGGTGTCCTCATTTTGACTTTATCTCTAAATACACTATTAGAGAAAATAAGAATATATAAGTGTAGTCCTTACTTCATCAAATTCGAGATTATAACGAGTGCAAGTGTACTGACTTACTTCTCCAAATCTTTCACTTCTTGTATGTCACAGTTTAACAAGACATATCGGTGAGCAGCATCATACTCGTCGTCAGTCAACCACCGTTTTTTACTAGCCCCAACAGGCTTGCCCCTTATATTGAATATACCTCCATCCTCAACGTCCTCGTCATTCCTTTGAGGTATATTTCGATTTGTCTTAACATAAGTTTCGAAATAAATGGAGCAGAAGTTTGACACCTCTTCGATAAGATATACTTCACATATCGAAGCCTCTATATGAGCCTTGTTGCCAACTTTCTTCTTTAGATGGTGTAGGTATCTAGAGAGACAAATTATCTTGAGAATTAAGAATGAATTTTAAAACCCACTGAAATTCAACTTAAATTATATCGATTTTTATGTACCTTTCAAATGGGTACATCTATCGATAATGAACAGATGCACCGATATGGGCTTTCTATGCTAGATGAATCGGTAGATACTCCATGCTGTCGAAGAAGCCAGGAGGAAATATTTTCTCCAACTTGCAAATTGTTAAGATAATCTTCTCCTCAAGTTCAACCATGTGTTGCACAGTCAACTTAGTTGAACAAATGTCCCTAAAGAATATAGATAGTTCGGCCAACGGAACCCATAAAGCAGAAGGCAACAACTCTTTCAAAGCAATGGACAGTAATCTTTCCATAAACACGTAGCAGTCATGACTCTTCATTCCCGTTAGCTTGCGTTCATTGAGATCAACCCATCTAGACAAATTTGACACATAGCCGTCAAAAAATCTTAAAGTAGATACCCACTTGCAGATTATTAATCTATCTTCCTTGCTCAATATGTATTGTGCTATCGGCTTAGTTATTTGTCCACCAGCTCCCGTTTGTATCAAGTTCAGATAAGGATGCTTGTATATCTCGGCAATGTCTTGTTTTGCTTTTGGATTGTCCTTCGTCTTTCCTTTAATATCTATGACGGTATTGAAGACATTATCGAACACATTCTTTTCGATATGCATAACATCAAGATTATGCCTTATAAGATTATCTTTCTAATAAGGCAAGTCCCAGAAGATACTCCGTTTGGTCCAGTTATGGGTTTGTCCGAACCCATCGACACGATTGTTCGATGGATCTTCCATTACAGAGGGCAAGTCCTTTACATCTTCCCAAATATCGTATCCCGACAATCTGGCAGGCGGATGAGAAAATTCTTGTTTTTCAGCTCTGAAAGCGTCCTTGTTCTTTCTCCAAGGATGACTCGCGGGCAGAAATTGACGATGACAATCAAAGAAAGAAGTTTTTTCTCCATGCTTAAGGCGGAACGCCTTACTATTTTGCATGCATATCGGACAAGACATGGCATCGTGAGTACTCCATCGCGACAGCATACAGTATGCGGGAAAATCATTGATTGTCCACATCAGTGAAGCTCTCATCTGAAAGTTCTGTTTTCTAAAAATATCATAGGTCGCGACGCCGATCTCCCACAGTTGTTTCAGCTCATCCACCAACTGTAAAACCCCTAAATTTCTACTATATTTTTTTATAAATTTGATACCGATTTTTTTTAATTTTTATTTGTATATTGTACGTCGCGTAGTTGCTTTGTACGTCGCGCGCGAAATTTTATTTTTCGTAATTGCTCGACGCGTGCGAATATGTGCGAGCGTACATATTTTAGAAAAATATTTTTCTATTTTATTATACACTTTCAAAATATTATATATAATTATCATTCTTGCTATAAAAAGTCTTTTTGTTTTAGCAGTTATTAATCATAAATAATATTTATGGTATACTAGGAAAAGCATTATCATACATACATTATTTGTGCTTACATATATATATTTCATAAATATTTTATTAAGTTTATTTTTAAATAATAATGTATTTTTGAAATTATTATTATTAGTATTTTGGAAAATATATTTCAAAATTATTGTGGCGATTTAAATCTTGATTTGAATTTATGGATTTAATTAAATAGTTAAATATTTGAGATTTGATTCATTTGATTTGATTTTAAACTAAAGGGATATAATTTAATTAGGTTTAAATTGGATTTGTATTTAGATTTGGATTTGATTGATTTTAAATTAAATTACGAATTATCTATTTTTGGAGTTTAAACTACACCTAAATCTTATCCAACTGGAATTCCCACATCCTATAAATAGGCAGGTACTCCTCCATAAATTTCTATTTTTTACAATTTCTTCCACCACAAACGTGCCGTGCATCGTGTCCGTGAGCCCATATCCATAATCTTATTCCATCTTTTACATGTACATAAATTTTTTCGTGTCGGACACACCCCGACACCAAATCCCTAAACCTATCCCTATCCTAACCCCATCGACCACCCGTTCTCCTTCATAGATCCCGGCCTCTGCCAACACCCATCTCAGCCACCACCACCAACGTCGTCATCTCCAAGACCCCTACGACCAACACCAGACCAACACCGCCTCTGCCACCATCGGCCTAACAGCCGCCACCCTCCACACAAACCAAGCACACCACCACCTCGGCCACCTGCCGAAAAACCGCCGACCATCTGCAACACAACACAGCCGCCACCGCGGCCACTGACGCGGCAGCCTCGCCTACACCACCATCACCCCTACTAAGATCCGGCCACAGCCCCATCACCATCCCCACCGCTGTCGGCAACCCGCCGCGTTCGACCACCTCCAGAAACCCAAAACGAATTCCACTAAATAAAAAAATTCAAATAAACACACACAGACCCTCACCTCGCCGTGGCCGAAGCCTCGACCACCGGCCAGATTCCGTAAGCCCGACCAGTACCGCCCAGCACCGAGTCCATCCCTGCGTCACCGCACAGCTCCGCTTCCTCCGTCGCCTTTCCGGAGCAGCGCCCGCCGACGCGCTCCCACACGCAGCCGATGGATCCGTCGCGTCGCCCCTTCTCGCGACCGTCGGCCAGATCCGAGTGCCCCGCCGTCCGTAGCCTCCGCCGCCAGATCCGTCTGGGTCCGGCCATCTCCGCGCCTCCGGCTACGCCGTACTTCGCCCGGCGAAACCCCAAGCCTCCGGCGCCACCCACCACCGGAGAACCCCCGGGCAAGCCGTCCCCTCAAAACCCTTTTCCACTGCCGGAGAGCGCCCAGCCACCGGCACTACGCCGCACGGTGCCGCATCCCGAGGGCCGGCCACCGCGCAAGCCGCCTCCCCTTCGCCGCGAGTCGCGCCATCGGTCCAGACGACCTCCCCGTCGAGCTCCCTTTCCCTCCTCCGCCGCTTCTCCTTCCCTCTCCGATGATCTTCCCCGCTCCTCTCTTCCCCTCTCCGCCGTCTCCAACCCGCGCTCACCCCCTCTCGATCTACTTCCCAGCCTCCGCTCGCCGGCCGAGCCACCCGCTCCTCTTCCCTTCTCCTCCCTTCATTCTCTCTTCCTCTTTCTAAATCTCTCTCTCACCACAATTCTTTTGATAGAAGTGTACTGATTATTATTTTATGTTATTTTATTTTTATTTTATTTTTTGTTAATAATAATAATAATAATAATGATAATAATAATAATAATAATTATTATTATTATTCTTAAAACCTGAGAAGAGAGCACCGCAGCTCCTGTTGTGTGAATTGTTTCTATTTTCTAAATTATTTTTTTTGTTTTGCTGTTATTTTTGTTTGTTTCTTTCCTTCTGTAACACCCATATTCTGAATACGTATTTTGTCAAGCTTGTATGTATTTCAGACCTGTATTCGTTTTCTCGGATTTTGGCATGTACTTGTAATTGGCTTGACTTGCAGATTTTGGTTCTCGTAATTGGGTTTTACCTGGCTTGGTTTATTTTGTGGAGGAGAATTGGTTTGATTTGGTTTGGTTTGGTTTAACATGCATTGGAACACCTTAGCCTATGTTCAACCCTCAACACAACACAACTCACCCTCATTAAAACTTTACCTACTTTCTCTCTCCTCCATAATTCTTTGATTTATTTCTCCATCTTCTTCTTCTTCCTTCCTCTACACAACACCAACACCCATAGGCAAGTGCACCTTGCCACCACATGAGAACCACATTTTATTTGTTCATTAGCCAGATTAGGCCATGATGATCAACATTAGAACTTGACATTTTGTGATTTGGAGTCTCCATTGTTCTAGATTTAAGTTTCTTTATTTTTGGATTTACATGGTTTTGATCTATTTTGGTTGGATTTTTGGATTTTGATGCTTCCATATGGAAGAGAATTCAATTTTACTCAAGTTAGACCTTTGAAAATCTAGATTTGGCTTTGATTTGACTAAGATATGAAAGATTAAATTTTTGGGTGTTCTTGATGTTCCTCTCGGCCTGGAGAAGAAGATCTACAGTCTGCGCTCTTTAGCGTAGCACTGATCACGCAGCCTCCCTGTGCCGCGCTCTTTAGCGTTGGTCGGTGACTGCGCAGCCTGGCCGCTGCCCGATTGCGCAACCAACCCTGCGCCATCGGCTCCTGCGCGCTTGACCCCTACGCAGTCTGCATCCTGCGCCATCCATTGCCTGCACAATCTAAGTCTGCGCACTTCGCAGCCCACGCCAACCATTCCTGCGCTATCTGCCCCTACACCCTGTGCCCCTGCGTACTTGGCACCCTGCGCAGCTGACACCCTGCGTAATCCAACTCCTGACCCCTTGCACAAACCATTGGCTCTTGGAGTTTTGGTTTAATTTCTTTAAGCTTGGCTCTTCTATAGCCCTTTTGTCATGAACTTGATTTTACTTAATATGTTTGGAATGACTATTGTACAGGGCATGGTATGACAAGGAACTAGCATAACACGACAGTAACCCGTAGTGGTGCACTTCTGACATGACCAACCTGACATGATAGTGGCCCGTTGTGGCGCACTCCTGACAAGTACCCTGACATTATTTATCTTGATAACTTGATAGTGGCCCGTGGCGGCGCACTCCTGACTTGACTTGACTTGTAACTTGTAACTTGACTCGTATAATCAACTTGACACCGTGGGTGTTCCTGCTTGCTTGCTTGTGCAATCCACTGGTCTTGTCTTGCATCATGTCTAGGATGTGACTCCCTGGTTCCCACGGTCAGGGATTCATACTGAATATGGATTAGGCTAATAACTAGATCAAACTATAGTTCATGGAGAATTTTCAGTCACAGGCAATCTCGTTATCTGGGCACTCTTAATTGGACTTGTTGCTTGCCGACGAGTAGAGCACATTTCCAGCGCACTGTCTTGTGTTGTACCCTCTAAGTCACCTAAGGGTATATCGTCTCCGGGGCAATGTACCCAACTATACTCTCAACCCACGAAAGGATAACTGGATGGTCTGCAGGGCTTGGGACTGGAAAATTTCTCACTTGCATCTTGTTAATAATTAAGGCTTGTGATAACCCTAGTTAGCTAAGTAGTAAGCCGTAGTAATTGCTTGGCCGCTTGTGAATAAATGATGTCCAGCCCTGTCTAAGTCTTGTCTAGCCCCTGTACCTGGAACTCTTGTACATGCTTGTTTTACTTATCTCTAACAATAAATGGGTAGAGACAGAGTACTGTTCAGGCGAATGGTTACAACCTCGGTCCTTGTTTGGTTTACGGGTTGTAACCTGGCTCCCAGAATGGTTCCACGTCCCTAGTCGTTTATTGTCCTGACATACTCTTTATTACTTGTACCTTCTTCCATTTCTTTTCTTATGTTCTGATATACGGGCTTTTGTTCTTATTTCGTGGCCTCCTTTGCGGCACTTGCTCTTTCTGGGGTTGACCCAACTGGTTTTGTGTGGCCAGATTTCGGAGCAGCTTCCGAGGATCTACCGAACCTCCTGTCCGATGGTGGCGACTAGAAGGAACCCGGGCTACGAGTGGGTTTTCTATTTTGTTTCGCTCACTCTATTGTAAATTTATTCTTTTGAGGCGTTTAGCCGACGAGCACCTGTTAGCTCGATGCACTTTTACTTACTGTCTGCCTACGGGCTGTAAACATGATTAACAAATCCTAGGGTTGATCATGTATGACTTAACTCTTGCTAGTCCTAGCATTTTGTATGACTAGCTTCATGATCAGCTGATATGTAATATTTGGGACACCTTTTATTGTATATTTGGTGGTCAAACATCTTGTAATTATATTATTTGCTTGAGATTGAGACAGTAGGCTTGACCTTAAGAGACCGTTGGCTTGTAGTAAACCCTCATATCTAGACAGTCATGATCGTATAGTTGAGATGTATTCTATTTCAATAAACGTAGCTGGCTATGTACGCCCCTGCTCTCCAGTATTCTGGTTCTGGGGCGTGACACCTTCTTCTTTTCTATCCTTTGTTTTATTATATTTCTTATTACTAAATTTCCATAAACGATTAGTTGTATGTATATGGTGAAGTGTGGTTACTAATAATAATTAAAATAATAATAAATAAACTATTTGGAATCTATGTATAGTTGTTTCCAAATTACTTGTGTATTAAAATATATAGTAGTGGGCTTGATCCTTATCAAAACTTGTTTTAAAATAATATTTTTTAATTATTTTGAATATTATATTTTGACCTAAAAATTATTTGACAAAATTATAGTTTTACGAATATGGATTTTAGCATTAAATAATTTTCTATAATTATTTTCTTTCTCTTAGAATATTTTTGAAAAATATAGTTTTCTACCTAAATTGTATTTCTACAAACTTAAGAGTTTTCTGTGAACACAGTTTCTTTTATATTTTAGTATTTATCTAAACATTATTTTTAACTTAAAAAAATATAAGTTCTCATTTATTATAAATAAATTCCTAAAATCATATATATTACTTAACCAAATTTTATCGATCAATCTTATGTCCATGACCAATCTCAATCTTTATATTCCTTTGCCAATTCTTTCCTTCCACCTATTGACCCTAACTAATTTGACCCTTTTGGACCCAATGGAACTGTCCGTGCCACCATCAGAGGTCACCTTGTATAGTTGTTGCAACGAAATCGCAGTTCGTGTCACCTTGGTCATTGCAGTACACCAGGCGTACTACCAGGCAAGACACCTTGCCATTTGCTGTTTATTTATTTTAGCTCATATTTCATGCATTATTTATTTTTTTTATGCAAAATAAACTGTGATACATGGCATAACATGTTAGAACTTACTGTTCATTTATATTTCCTGCTATGTATTATTTTTCTTACACATTAAACCTAGATTTAAGGGACCACCTTTGTGTGTTGCATTCATGGCCTTGACACGTTGTATCACGAAATTGTGTGTCGCATGTAGAATACGGACGTGCGTGATTGGCTGGCCACCAGTACGTACAAGCCGTGCGATAGGAATAACCGCTAATAGAGGTTGCATGCTAGTTTGACTGGCTGGAGATACGGGACTGATGACCCATGATTACTGACGGCCACTGACTACATAATAAAATTGTTTGATCTATGAATAATTCATTAGAACAAAAGAAGAGATGTAATAGCCCGGCCAGTACTTTACTTAACCAAGCCGGGATAATGAGCCTTTCTTATAAAATCAAAGAAGTGAAGTAAGCCATCTCGTACAATACCGGTACAGGTAAAATCCAACTTCCGGATTAATTGGCTCAATCTTGACATCATCAAGAAAGAGACATTAGTCAAGCTTGGGATTAAGCCGGGGACCCGTTTGGATATATAATCCAAGCAGAGAGTGGAGTTACGTGAATAGCCGTCTGATGGAAAATAACTTTCACGTTCGGTTCAGAGAGCACTTTTTCGTTGAGAATTCCTCGTTCCCTTTTGTGTGAATTCCCCAGCGATGAATTCATAACTTGTGGGGCCCTATCTAGTTCTGCGGAACGTTATGCTCTTACTGATGGGGCCTCTGGTGCCCCAAGGGGGGACTATGCCGATCCTATTTAGCCAGGGCCCATGCGTAGGAAGGATTGTTCTTAACTACATTTCACTTAGAATGGTTAGGCACCTTTATCCGTTATGTACGAGTACTTTTGGTTTGGGTACTTGTATCTGACCGTGGCTTGGAACAATAACTTGTCATGGAATAGTTCATCACATCTTGTCTTTGTTTGGTTGTAGGTATGACTTACTACTCCGATGAGAAGGTATTGAACCTTGTTGGGGTCCGGATACCATATTAGATTCATAGCATGGAAATATATGTCACCGTAAATTAGTTTACCATCTCCTGTCCTTGTTTGGTTGGGGGGATGGTACGCTCGTTCAATAGGTGTGTATTGGACCATGTTATAATTCAATTGACTTATTTATTTGAGTAATATTTATTCAGTTTATATGGCATGATATTATGTGTCTTGTTACGTCCCTCTGAGGACCTGGTTATCTTTCCGGGTATGTGCTCTTGTCTTTCGTAGGTGTTCTAGCTGTGGCCATGATCATCTCCATTTCTTCGAGGATGATTGCACTTTGATCGTCTTTGCTTTGCTCGCCAAATTCATTCTTTTCTTATGTATTTATTTTCTTTTACTTGTTGGTAGTGGATTTGTCTTCGCCCAACATATTGTATCAAGACAATTCATTATCATTACATGATATCTTTTATTCATTTATTTTGTGTGGATGAGATTAGTTATGGTTCTATTGTATTTTACAGCTTACGTATATTTATTATACGGCTGGCATGTCTACGTTCCTAGTCCTACGTGTTTTGGGACTGGGACGTTACACCAACGGCTGTAAATATATATCGATATTCTTCGTCAGATTTTTGGGGTCCGGTATGATAGCTGTCAAGAACATATAAGGAGTCTTCATACACATCCATGGTGGCAGATTGTAAGGGGTCAGAATGATCGGCCAGCATGAGTATTGAGATCCCGACTCCCCGAAAGGGGCGAAGCCATTAGAACATAGCCCCATGCGTACATTTTTAGGCTCTGCAGCAAAATCTGGATGACGAAAATCGAAATATTTCCACGCCTCTCCATCTGAAGGACGTGACAATTCTCCATCGTCCTTTGTGCGTTCTTCGTTGTGCCACGTCATGTGTTCTGCTATATTCTGAGACATATACATTCTCTGCAAGCGCTTCGTGATCGACAAGTAATACATATACTTATAAGGACGTCGTTTTCTAGTTGACTTTCCTTTTTCCCTGACTGGCTTATAACGATCCGCATTACAGAAGCTGCAACTTTCTATATCCTCGTTCTCCTTGTAGTACAATATGCATCCGTTGCGACAAAAATCTATCTTCTCGTACCCCAGTCCCAGTTGTCGGACCATCACCTTCGACTTGTAGAAGTTTTTTGGAAGCTCTTTTGATTCCTTCTGTAACACCTCCTTGATTAGTTGTATAATCCGATCATAACAAATTTATGGCAAGTTAAAATCGAACTTTTTGTTCAACAACCGCATCATCACTGACAGTACGGAATGTGGCTCACAACCAGGATATAAAGAAGTTTCAGCATCCTGAAACATATCATAGAACTCCTTCGCCTCGGGATTAGGATCCTCCGGATCAAAATTAGGTCCTGCCGCGTCATACACCATATCTCGTGCAAGGTTCTGCATGTCTCCATAATCAACAGAGCATTCGTCGTCTTCGACGACAAAATCCGTTACAGCATTATCATCAAAAGCATAAGTAGCAGCATTTGCAACCTGTCTTTCCGCATATAGTTCACCTTGTGATGACCACATGCCGTAATCACGTACGAAACCCTTACGGGTCAAATAATCTTTTACACTCACCACTTCTTTGTAACGTCTATTACGAAAATTACGACATGGACACTTAATTTTGTTACCGTCCATATACTGAGCTTTGCTCATGGCATACTTAAGAAACACTTCCACGCCTGTCTGAAAATCGTCGCTCACACCTATTCTGCTCTCGTGTTGTCGTTTGTACATCCATGTACGATCAACGAAATAACTATCCATCACAGATTGGATGTAAAAATCTGTATAGTAAGACAAACTAAACAAAATTAGTATATAATCATGTAACTGGTGGATCCGCTGGTATATAGGCCGGATGTACTCAGTATCGACCGCATCAGACTAGTATCGGTCTATAGGTTTGGTATATGCCGTATCAAATTGGTATTGACCTTAGCGAATTGGTATCGTCCTATCCGATATGTATCGACCGTATAGCTAGGATTCGTACCGGCCTTATCGATTCGGTATCGGCCATATCCGACAGGTATCGGCCGTAGCGACGATATGTATCGGCCGTATCAGATTAGCATGGTGGAAGGTTTAGTAACAACTTTCGATAGTGCGATACCGATAGTGCGATACCGATAGTTCCATACCGATAGTCTGATAGTCCGATAGTCCGCTAGCGATACCGATAGTTCGATACCGATACCGATAGTCCGATAGTTCGATATCGATACCGATAGTCCGATACCGATAGTTCGATAGTCCATTAAGTCCAAATGATTCCTCTTAAGCGTCGAGCATGTTATACACGGTTCAACTTGACGAGTCAGTAAATATTTTTGTGGTGTTGTATGCTTGCAGCAGCAAATCAAGTTTTAGAGTCATTATAGGTCAATTAATCAAACTGAGTCAATCTATCTATTTCTAAATTGCAAGAGTCCACTTCTAGGGTATGAGAGCTATAAACTAAATATCTAGGCTAAAATTAATTTGGTTAGGATACTAGAGTGTCCTTACTATCTAGCAAGCACTACCTTAGTCTAGTTACACTAGCATTACCTATATTTCCTACCATGCCTACACTCACACATTACACCCCAAGCCGTCCTGCATGCTAATAGGCATGGTAGGCCTACCTTCATTCCTCACTCTCTAAAGCACACATACACATATGTATATCACAGTTAGATGTATAGATATATACGTCTATATAGAAGCACACAACTGATACACTCTACTCTCCTATTGATTATCCCAAGACATACACAAATGAGACATCTACTCTCTGACTCAATGCTCCCTGATACTTCCTAGTATCAGACACTTGCACTCAATACTACCCAAACGACTCTCTCACTAACACTCTATTAATACACAGGAAATACAAAACACTCACAATCCATGCCACACACACCCTCACTTTCCTCTCTCACTCAACGTCACATAGGTCGCATGGCCACAATCATTCTTACTGTTGCAGGGCTTTCCCTGCCAAGGAGAGGCAGCCCCCAACCTCTCAAGCACATCATCAATCACATGGCCATATGTATCAATATCTGCCAATCTCTCTTACATAGATATACCCTCAAATACATGTATATAGGCCTTCAAAGACTCATTTAAAACCTGGATTTCAAATTGAACATTTTAAAAAAAAATAGTAAAATGCCTATATCAGTGTATCAAAAGAAAATATGAAATCGAACCCAAAAGAAACGAATGAAAGGCAAACCAAACACTCGTGTCATAGGGAAAATGTATGCCCATATGGGGGGGTTTTCACCACTCGATGGTTTTACCCCCCCTCCCCCCCGTCCCCACCGCCACCGTCGCCCCCGCCGCCCCCGCCGCCACCGCCGCCCCCCGCCGTCCCCCGCAGCACCGTGCGCGCCACCCATAACACCTCGTCGCCCCTCCCACCCCCCGCCGCCCCCTCCACCCCCCGTCTCACCCGCCAAACCCCCAGCCCCCGCCAAACCCCCAGCCCCCGCCGCCCCCGCAGTCGACGCCGCCCCCGCAGCCCCCGACCCGCTGCACCCACGACCACCGCGCGCGTGAGAGAGAGAGGGAGAGGGGATTACCTTTGGGAGAGAGAGAGAGGAGAGGTCGCCGATCACCGTCGCGGGAGAGAGAGAGGAGAGAGTGAAATTTGGGGGGAATGAAAAGTTTCTCCCGTCATTTTAATTTAAGTCTGGAACGTATATTTAGCGACGGACTAGCGAATAATATCCGTCGCTACTCCGTCGCTATTTTTGATACTTGCCGACGGAATATCCGCCGCTACGTAGTCGAAGAATTGTCCCGCCATTTCTCCCAACAATTTCTGCCAAATAATCGACTGCATAGCGACGGATGAGCGACCTTTTCTTCCCCTTAAAATAAAATAAAAAATGTATCGGCTTGTCGTCGGTGTTCCGTCGGTTATTTGCCGCAAATCCGTCGCTAATGCCGATCGAAGTTATCCGTCGTTAATGTGTCGTCGCTAATTTACTGTATTTTGGTAGTAAGCAATTCCATATATTAAATGTTAAATAACTACCATTAACACATGTCAATATTACCTGCTATGAAAATATCATGATCGATATACAATATTTCTCGTTTGCCCCTTTATGCCCATCAATAAATTTATTCTTAACCAAAACTTTTGTCGTAACTCTAGCAACTGCACTTGATAAGGCCACATAAAGTTGACCAAGGATAAAAAATATGTTCCGAAAGGCATATACCTACAGTAGGTATATTCCTTATGATTTACTAATGGTCAATATAAAGCTCAATTTAATAGGAAATATATTTTTATATAACTAAACGACACGTCTACATTTTAAGAAGCTTTAAGAGGCATGCGTGGAATATCGATATTTGTATCCAAATACGCGAGTATTTACTGTTCATTGTTATAGGTGCATAAAAAGTACCTCATAAATCAAGTCAAAGAAAGAGAGCTCTACACTCAACCAGGCTACTTTATGCCAGGGTTATTTTGTATTAAGCTTTACGCTAGCTACTCTGTACGCTGGCTATCCTTTACGCTAGCTACTCTGTACGCTGGCTACCCTTTACGCTAGCTGCTTTACGATGGAAATAGGCTGTCAGATCATGAATTTAATGCATCTAACATAATGATTGTTGACAGCGTATAAATGCAGAATTCGAAGAGATTTGATTTACACAGAAATCGATATTGTCGTTTAGTGCAAAACAGGCCACTTTACGCTCAATGAAATTACTTCTTTTTACGCACGATAGTTATGTGAGTTTTTACGTTCAAAACTATTGTGAGTGTAAAGTCTATTTGAGCTACTTTACGCTCAAGGCTATTTTAGCCACTTTACGCTGGAAAGTTTATTTGGGCTGTTTTTATGCCAATTTGCCACTTTATGCTCAGTATATGTTTTGGGTCATTTTTATGCCCGATTGTTTCTGGCTACATGAGAACGTGGTTTGTCCACGTGGCTTTCATGCCACACTTATTGAAGAACGTGTGTACATGCTTCCTATTTTTGTTGATATAATGGGACATGTGTCAACGTATGTAGAGGGTAATTTCCATCGTGGGTGACAGTTGCCAGCGTAAAAACTCAAATGTGTTGCTTTTTACGCCCAAGGAGTCATGTCTATAAATAGACTTATTTTACACATCAAAAGGTTCATGCACAGAGAGATATGAGAGAATACATAGAGATCAGAGCCCAGAGACTTTGATTTTTCGGAGCATTCTTCTTCAACCTTTCTTCCAGAGCAGAGTGAAGCAAAGCAGGAAAGCATTCGGCCTCGCCATCAGTGCCTAAGTGCGTCGATACCTTTATGGTGACTTAGTTCTTCCAACTGTTCGTCTTCTAGCAGTGATCTTCATCATCATCGTATGGTCCAAGGAACAAAGTGATCGCCTTCAGATCAGACTTCCATAGCAATACTTCCCAGAATATTTGTACTCTTTTGTACTCTTTCAATTTTTATTTTCAAAAGCCGATTTTAGGCATTTTGTTAAGTGAAACAAAATGGCGACTCTGCTGGGGACGACCTTCTCCTCTGACGAGGAGGCAATTGCTCAATACGATGATGTTTCGGTCGGTTCGACCAAGAAGACTCTGGTTGTGCACTTCGACCAGACTGCCTATGAAGAAATGCTCCGGACTGGGGGTAGCACTCGCTGCTCCAATGTTCAAAAATCGAGGAAGGCACAAAAAGTTTGGGTTCCTAAATCCAAAGCATCCTCGGATCTCCCTACTGTCTCTGCGGGCAAATGAATCCTTTCTACTCATGTTGTGGAGACTCCCATCTGTGATGAGGCATTCTCTACTTCGGTGATACGCCATGCGCATAAAAACAAGTGTCCCGTTTGTAACGTGGCAGACTCTCCAGTGTTACGCTCTGGGCGTAAAAATCAAGTTTTACGCCCTGAGCGTAAAAATTAGGTTTTATGTCCTGGGCGTAAAAACGTGTCTCCCGTCTGTGACGTGGCAGACTCCAATGCCTTACGTTCTGAACGTAACAATAAGTCTCCCGTCTGTGACGCGGTAGACACACAAAATTTACGTTCTACACGTAAAGGAAAATCTCCCGTCTATGATGTGGCAGATACTCATGTTTTGCGCTCTATGCGTAAAGGTAAATCTCCTGTCTGTGATAGTGTAGATAAAATTCACAATGATGCTTCTGCATCTAGAGTGAATGTACCTACACGCATGAAGCATAAAAACATAGTACGCAAGGTACCAAATTTACAAATTACACACAATGAAGATGGAGTCCTTCGTGCTCAAAAATCTCACGATTTACGCACGCAACTCCAAGCACGTAAAAATGTACAGTTTGGTTCTGCAAATGCAGCCAGTAATCTTCTTTATACACAAGGGACTAAACGTTTTGCTACCCCAAATGTAATAAAGAAGACTACTCCTTCTACTCCTTCTGATTTACGTGAATTGCTAATGCAAAAGCGTAAAAATAGACAATCTCCCGTGACACTCCCCCAAGAAAATCATCAATGTGAGTGTCACCAGATTGTAATTAAATATTGTTGTTCGGCCTCCAAACGATCAGTTTTTGATCGGTTAAGTTTTAATACGTCCCAACAACAAGCTGATGAGTTGTCATATGCATCAGTCAACATGGCATCTCACACCAACAGAGGACGACGTCCTAGACGAAACACGTCCCAAACCCCAGGTCAACAATAATTCAATAGACATCTTGATTCTTTTGAAGAAGTATATCAGAATACTCGATCAAGAAGACAAAGACAATTGCAGACTTCTGATTCTGAAGCTGGGGGTACTCAATCTCTTGAGTCCGAAACTGATAGTGTCGATTCATACTTCTATACTAATCCCTCTGTATCTTCAAGAGAGGTTGAATCCTACGCTATTGGAGATGAACCAGGGACGTCATCTGCTAATACAGAACAAAGTCTCACTGCCGTTGAGCAATCATTGAAAGACATGCTTAACATGATGCAAAGCATGCACCAGATAATAACGGCTCAGCAAACTGTTCAACCGGCAATAGTAACACCGGTACAGGTTGCAGCACAAACTCAAGATAGTCAAGGTATTGATATACCTTTGAATATCTAAGAGCCTGCTGTTAACCAAAATTTTGCATCTCCAGATCCCATCATTCCAGAAGATGTACCATCTCCGGTAGGGGTTACGGTACAACCAACAACTTTTCAATCAAATGTGCTTCCGCAAACCAGTGAAGCCATTCAAGCAGTGCGTGAGCTCAAAGCACAGTTTGAAGTTTTGAAGCAAAAGGATCAACTCCAGAGGTTAGGGATTAAGCAACATTATCCTCCTCATTGGAATGATGTACCCTTTCCACCAAAATTCAAGCCACAGTCAATGGTATTGTTTGATGGAAAGGCTTCTCTTAGTCAGTATATCAATTACTTTGATATTATGACTGTACATTTACAGAAAAATGATGCTCTTCTCACTCGAGTATTCATTGGGTGCTTGACGGGTTCAGCTTACGATTGGTATCGTAGTTTACCCGATAATTGCATTTCGTCTTTTGACGAATTTAAGGCAATGTTTCTCTCCCGCTTCTATGAAGGAGGTATGGACATGAACATGTCCTCCTTAATAAAAATCAAGCAAAAGGAGAAAGAAGATACTCGGACGTTTATTGAACGTTTCCGACAGGCGACTCTAAAGATGCCTCATGGTATGCCAGATTCAGCGTTAATTGATACATGCAAGATGAATTTGCGACCATCCATTGCTGTCTTTACGGGTTCCCAATTCACAGATTGGGCTTCGTTTATCATAGCAGCAGTTTCTGCCGAGACCAATGGTAGGTTGACTCGTGAACATGGGATGATTTTTTCCTCAGAGGATAAAGAAAAGAAAGGTAATCCTGGTAATAATTCTGGCAATCGTAATGTAAAAGGAAAAAATACTCTTATGGTTAATCTTTCCAAAAGCAAAACGACGTCGAATAATCAGGAGTCTTCTAAGCCAAAAGAAGAATATTCTTTTGACGAGAGTGATATCCTAGGGATATTTTAATGTCTGGTGAAGAGTGGCAAACTCCATATCCCGGAGCCAAAGAGGCCTAATGAGGTAAATCTGACTGACAACCCCAAATATTGTATCTATCACAGATACATCAATCATCCTACCAGGGCTTGTTATGTCCTAAAGAAGAAAATCCAAGAGCTGATTAATGCCAATGCCATCTCTCTAACTAATGATGAGCATACGGTCACAACCAATATGGTTTCTCTTCAATTTAGAGATTTTCCTTCTCAACAAGTACCAGATGGAATTATCCCAATTCCGAATGCGATGATGAAGATTGTGAATATCCCGCCTGCCAGGGAGGAAAATAAAGGATTATTGCCTCTTACATTAAAGAATGGTAAAATTATGTGGGTACATCCTGACTTAGTACCTGAAATGGAAGATGAAGGTAAAACTTCAAAATCCAAGAAATGTAAGAAAGTCAAAACCTGCAACATGATTTCTCATGTTATTCCAGATCCTGATGATTTGGATCATCTATGGGATGGCATTCCTTTGGAAGATAGACTGAGAGGATTGAACATATGCCATCCAAGTCTGGCTCCTCCTACCAAGCTCAAGCTTACTCATCAGCAGTGGCTAGCCATGAATAGTGTTCCCTTATACAGGGCACAACAAGTCTTCGCTGCTTTTGAAAAAGCCCCTATATGGATTTTTCCTCGTATCCCGAATCCTTTTCCTCCCGTAGCTACAGAGAATTCTATTCCTTATTCTCCTGTAGTTACAGAGATCTCTTCTTCTTCTTCCTCTGTTGAACCACCTGTTAAAAGTCCGTTGCCTACTCACTTGTACAGTCAGCAATCTATCCTTCTCATGAAGAAGATGGGTTATGATTTTTAAAAGGCAGAAGGTTTGAATTATGATAAAGGAATACGACTTCCTTTACAAATTTAAAGTTAAAAATCTACTGTTGGATTGGGTTCTGAGGTTCTTTATAACGATCCTTGTAAGAAGAAGGCTAAGGAAAGGAAGACTAAATCCTGCAATATGGCACTTCCTTCTTCTGAGTCTGAAGAAGAAACCTTTGCTGGTACAAGATCTGGAAAAGAGTACCATAAAGATTATGAAGGATCCTCCAAAGAAGCAGAGAATGTTGAAACACCACCAACTCAACCGTCTCTTATTCCTGCAGTGGTTGAAAAGGGGAAACAGAAAGCAGTACGCTTTGACGTCCCATTGAAATCTGCTTCCAGTCAGGGGGTGGTGATAAAACCCTATAAATTTGATATTCTAGCCCAGTTAGCTAATACTCCGGCTAGGTTATCTATCTTCGAGTTGCTTCGCCTTTCTAAAGAAAGTCACGAAACTTTGAGTGAAGCTTTGCTGCAAGCTGATTCCTGCTTAGCTCAACTCAGGACTCCTGATAATATACCAGTGTCATGCCCACAATGTCATAGTGTGATAGAGGTAATTCCTAATATTACCTTTACACAAGAAGATATGCTGTTGAAGCATAACAAGCATGACAGGCCTTTGTGCTATACTGGGTATATTAAATCTATTGAAGTTGACAGGATTTATATTGATCCTGGGTCTTCCATTAACATAATTCTTCAAAGTATGCTAAGACCGTTGAGGATTCCTACTAGTGACTTAACTTACACTAGTACCACAATCGTTGGATTTAACTCTGGAAAGAGTAAACCACTGCAGAAAATTCGTTTGAAAATCCAGATTGGTGATCTTCGAACGATGGCAACATTCTATGTTATTAATTCAGACGTATCCTACAACATCCTTCTTGGAAGACCGTGGTTACATGAGCATAACATCGTGCCTTCAACTCTCCACCAATGCTTCAAGTACGTGGATTCCCAAGGGGTTGTAAAGACTGAGTTTGCTGATAGCAATCCTTTCAAGGGTGTCGAAGCCTATTTTTCTGATTCAAGGCTCTACAAATAAGAACATGTAAAGGAGATATCAGACATGGCTGAGGATCGATCATTTGCCGAAGATCAGTCTATTAATGAAGATTCACCAGAAGAGCAACCTTTGAAAATCAAAGTCAAAGGGCAAATTCAACCCCAACCTGTCAACAATCAACCTTTGATGATCAAGGTCAAAGGAAGAACTCAAGCTTCATCTGAGAAATCAGTGAATGTTCCTGCTAAAAGCCAAGTTCAACCTCTTGTGATCAAGGTCAAAGGGCGTACTTTTCGTACGAATGATCCAGAGCCACCATTGATCGTTAATCTTGGCAAGTCTACGCAGAAGACGGATGGTCCATTAGTGATTAATTCGAAGCGTAGCAGTCAAATTGTAAATGATGTAAAAATTGATCATTCTGTACTTTCCAATATCAATGAAGATTTTCTTTTTGAGTATATGGCTGTCAAATATGTTGAAAGAATGACTTTATCTTCTGATGATCAAAATCATCAGAATAAAGACGACATAGACACAGAGGAAACCTTATACATTGACAATAAAGAAAATTCTTTTCCTCCTCATGTAGATGTTGGACCTTATGCTCAGAGGTTCCTAACATCTTCTCCCTATCTTCTTCCTGTAGCGCTTCATCGCAAGCTTGTGTAACTTATAGACGTCACGAGAAATCTTATTTCGTGATTCCGTCTGATAAGAAAAACAAGCGTCAAATTGTGTTTTGCACGGCTAGAAATATCCCTGTTACTCAGACAGATGATTTGAGAGATAAAGATAAAGGAAGAATCCGAATTGACAGATATAGTCAACAATCTCTCAAGATTATCCAGAATATGGGATATGATTTGAAGACTATGCAAGGTCTTAATCAAGGCAAGGGTAGACGATTACCATTAAGTGGTGATCCGTTTTATCAGAAAACTCGTCATGGGTTGGGATATGATCCGTCCCATATGTTTAATGACGATATTCAAGAAGAATTCTTTTCTAGCTCTTCACAATCATCAGATTCAGAAGAAATCAAATTCATCGAATCCAATATATCTCACTCCTCGTGTGTTAAAAGAGGTTATTATGATGAATCTGAACAAATATTCTCAGTAAATATGGTTCAAACTGATGGTGAATCTGAACCATTTGAGAATGATCCTTGGGCTCAACAGATGGACACTCAATGGGAACTTTATTTTGAACAACGACAACCACCTACAGAGGACGAGATTGTCCAGATTGATGTTGGAGATGGAACTACGCCCAAACCAATATTCATCAGTAAAAATCTTTCTGAATATGAAAAGGAAGAATTGATAAAACTGATCAAAGAATATATTGATATTTTTGCATGGAGTTATGAGGATATGCCAGGTCTAGATCCTAAAGTTGCTACTTATAAACTCAATATTCTTCCTAATGCCAAGCCTGTAAAACAACAACAACGGCATTTTTGACCAGATATAATGGATGCAATTGAGGCGGAAGTCAAAAAGCTGATAACATGTGGCTTCGTTCGTGAAGAACAACACCCGGACTGGGTTGCTAACATTGTTCCTGTTATGAAGAAGAATAGAAAAGTTCGAGTTTGCATAGATTTTTGAGATCTTAATGCAGCTTATCCAAAGGATAAATTTCCACTTCCGATTACCGATGTCATGATAGACAATACATGCGGTTTTGAACGCATGTCTTTCATGGATGGTTTCTCAGGATACAATCAAATTAAGATGCATCCAGAAGATGAGAAGCATACTGCTTTTCGTATACCTCTTGGGGTTTACTGCTATATGGTTATGCCGTTTGGTCTTAAAAATGCCGGTGCCACGTATCAACGGGCTATGAGCAACATCTTTCAAGAACATCTACGGAAGACAGTAGAATGTTATGTAGATGATATTGCTGTTAAGAGTCGATCAAAAGATGATCACATTCAAGACTTGAAGACAATATTTGAACTGATGTGCCAACATCAATTGAAAATGAACCCTACTAAGTCTTTCTTAGGGGTTTCCAGTGGCAAGTTTTTAGGATTTGTCATTACTTCTCAGGATATCTATGTTGATCCTGATAAGGTTAAAGCAATTCTTGAAATACGTCCTCCCCGTAATTTGAAAGAACTCAGTGGCTTTCAGGGTCGCATTGCTTATATCAGGAGATTTATATCTAATCTCTCTGGGAGATGTCAACCTTTCTCCCGTCTATTAAAAAAGGGTGTATCATTTATTTGGGATGAAGCGTATCAGAAAGCCTTCAATGATATCAAGTAATACCTTACAAATCTACCTGTTCTGGTACCTCCAGTGGTAGAAAGACCATTTTTGCTATATGTTCGAGCCTTGGATCATTCACTTGGTGCTCTTCTTGCACAAAAAAGTGATATGGGGCATGAACAAGCGATTTATTATCTTACCGAATGATGGTCGGAGCAGAACACAGGTATACTCCTGTAGAAAAGGAATGTCTGGCTTTGGTTTTTGCTTTCCAAAAGACAAGACATTATGTGACAGGACAGACTATTCATGCCATCTCCAGAATAAATCTCATTCGGGTATTGATGAGAAAACCGAGCATTCTTAACTCTAGGTTAGCTACCTGGGCGATGTTGCTCACTCCTTATGACATGGTTTATATACCTCAAAAATCAGTGAAGGGTCAAGCATTAGCTGATTTCTTAGCTGCTCATCCTATACCTGAAACATCGAAGTTATATGAGGACATTCCAGATGAAGTTGTGGATTGCAATATGACTTTGAAGAATGATATCTGGCAATTATATTTTGATGGAGCATCACGGGTTGGACCTAAGGGTAATATTGTCTCTGGAGTAGGAATCGTCTTGGTTTCTCCTGATAAAATTGTCATATACCGTGCCTATTCTGTCAATGAGCCATGCTCTAATAATGTAGCATAATATAATGCTTTGCTGATTGGTCTCCAAGTAGCAAAACAGTTGGACATTGAGTTCCTGGAAGCTTATAGAGATTCTCAACTGATTGTTAATCAAGTTAGAGGGACTTATGAAGTCAGAAATCCTGATCTCATCCCTTACCATCAAGTGGTAATCGAGTTGGTCCTTTCATTCAAAAGATTCTTCATCGAATTTGTACCATGTTATCAGAATATGGAAGCTAATGCTCTTGCTAGCTTAGCTGCAGACTTGGCTGTTCCAATTCGGAGATAAAATACAATCCCTTTGTTGGACCAAGACTTATTCTGTGTCAAGAATAATTTGTATATTGAATAGAGTTATACTACAGAGTCAAGCTCCCAGCAGAAGGATTGGAGAACTCCATTTATTGATTATGCGGTTCATAGAATTTTACCTGAAGATCCGAAAGAAGCTGCATCAATTAAGAGACGAACATTTCGATTCTATTATGATTCATCTTTACATATGTTATATCGTCGTTCATAAGATGGACTCTTGCTGCGCTGTCTCTCAGAAAGTGAAGCTAAACAGACTCTCCGTGAGGCTCATAATGGTGTCTGTGGTGCCCATCAACCGGGTCCGAAATTACAGGACCGTATTCGAAGAATGGGGTATTATTGGCCTTCCATGATAGCAGATGCTATGGATTACGCCAGAAGGTGTAAAGCATGTCAGATTCATGCTGACTTTATTCACCAACCTTCTGAATTTTTACATCCTACAGCAGCTTCTTGGCCCTTCGAAGCTTGGGGTATGGATATCATTGGTCCGATTAACCCTCCTTCTGTTAAAGGACATCGGTTTATATTGGCTATAACTGATTACTTTTCCAAGTGGACAGAAGCAGTCCCCCTTACAGAAGTGAAAATATCTAATATGATTAGCTTCATCAAACACCATGTTATTTATCGTTTCGGGATTCCTCGATGGATAATTCATGACAATGGACCACAATTTGCCAGTCAGGTATTTTATCGGTTCTGTGATAAGAATCGAATTCAAAATTTGGCTTCTACGGCTTATAATCCAGCTGCTAATGGTTTAGCCGAAGCTTTCAACAAGACGATCATTAAACTTCTTAAAAAGTTTGTCTCTTCTAATAAATGTGACTGGAATGAGAAACTTGGAGAATGTTTATGGGCTCATCGAACAACAGTCCGAACTCCTACTGGTTTTACACCATTTTCACTGGTTTATGGATGTGAGGCTGTCCTTTCATTAGAAATTTAGATTCCATCTCTTCGAATAGCTATTGCTAATGAGCTAACTATAGAGAATAATGATCGCTTACGACTCCAAGAACTTGAAGGATTGGACGAAAAGCGTCTTCAAGCACAACAGCACATTGAGCTATATCAAGCCCGTATATCTCGAACTTTCAATCGTAAAGTTAAAGAGAGGGTATTCAAGGTCGGTGAGCTGGTATTAGCTGTTCAAAGACCGATGGTGATGACTCACAAAAGCAAAGGGAAATTCCAAGCAAAATGGGAAGGCCCTTATGTCATTGAGATTGTGTTTTCCAATGGCGCCTATCGGTTATCCAAGCCTAATGGAGATCTACTCATGATGCCGATCAATGGCAAATTTCTTAAGAAATACTATGTATAAAAAAAAGAGACAGAATGAAAATAAAATCTTCTTTATTATCTTTGTTCTGAATAAAAGATTAAGGACGAGGACCACTGCCTTCCTTATTAAATACATAGTCGGCCAATGCATCGAAGGCATCGGTGCCTGAATTCATAAAAACTTTACAGGCAGCCATCCTCAGTACTTCTTCCTCAGGAGTTTTCCCTGGCTCTACTAAGAAAGCGAGGATGTCTTGTGGTGGCTTGGGCATAGAAGAGCCTTCGCCTATTTTGGTTGGGTCTGACATAATTGGCTCAATGGGACGCATCTCGATGACGTCCTCAACTTTCATGGAGACTTCATTCTTTTGCTGCACGTCCTTGGAAGACATTTCCGATAGAGGAATGGAAATAAGAATGAAATGTTACAAAGAGTTCTCACCTATTTATAGGAGAGATCTATTAACGAACCGGTCTTGGAAATTGAAACAACTTTTCATTCCCGAAAAGACCTATCCATTCGTTACATCAGATTCATCCATTTAATCGTATAATTGAATTGATCTTTCTTTTCTCGAAAGATACGTTGGTTCATTTATTCTTTCATCAATCTTCCTATTCCCCAGCTACCAAGGTTTGGTTAAGCTGATTACTCATCTCCTTGGAGAGCAATTTTAATCTTCTATCTTACCAATTGGTATAAAAAGTTGGATTTATTATTTATCATGTTCTCATGACCTCTGAATAAATATTAAATCTGCTTGTATTTCGTTATCTATCATGTCCATTTGACCTCTGCATAGATATTAATCTAGTCTTCTTTGAGTTATTACGATCTATCATGTCCATATTACCTCTGATAGTATTGTATACTCTGAAAAAGAAAACGAGATTTTATTCATGTCTGTATTACCTCTGGTTAAGATACAAATTATTGAGTTTAGAAGACTTGTCATTTCCATTCTCTATTACATTTCTTAGACTTTCTTACAAATCATAATGGAAATCTATTACATCTTGGATTTTCATTCTATACAACAACGATGACCTAATCGAGATCTATTTCTTCTTTGGATCTTCTTCATCGGATTCGTTGTTGGTGTCAATTCCTTGCTGTCTGAGCCTCAATGGCGACCAGAACAGTAGGAATTAACTTTGGTCTTCTCTCTCAGACGAGGGGAGAATCCCAGAGTGTGGCAGCCCGAAGACGTGTTGCTGCCAATACAATTGGTGGAGAAATGGCGGCTCTTCAGAAGAGATAGGAATATATCCAGCATTGGGATACGATTCCTAGTCCTGCCGTGAAAGGAACTCTACTACCCAATTTCTCGGGATAGAGTTGACTCTACCATCCAACTTTCCGTGTATAAAGGCTCTTCCTACCATCTAAGGAAGACCCTTTTATCCCACGAAAAGTTCTGAGTTGTCTGGTTTGCGCGTCAAAAGCGCATGAGCTCCCTGATGTTGATGTCAGAAAAATGCTCCTCACAGCATCCAAGTCGCCAATACCGGTTCTGGAAAAGTTCTTCAGCCAAGTTTCTGCAGAAAACAACAGAATTTTTTTTTCTTTTCAACAGAAGTATCATCAGCCACTTACTTGTCAAGTAAAGATTCAACAAGGCATTTTTACGCCTGTGATTCATGTGCATCTTATCTACAAGGCTTTACGCCAGTGTTTCATGTGCACCTTATTCAATAAGGCTTTTTATGCCTGTGATTCATGTGCACCTTATTCAACAAGATTTTTTACGCCTGTGATTCATGTGCATCTTATCAACAAGGCTTTATGCCAGTGTTTCATATGCACCTTATTCAACAAGGCTTTTTACGCACGTGTTTGTCACGACCCGCACCCTAGAGTTAGGGTACGTGAACGTAACGACGCCCAGCCTACGCCGCAGTGTCGGTGGTAGAACGCTGTCCTAGGTCTCAATGCATCTAACAGTATAAGACTAAACAGTTTATACTCCCCGAATGGGGGTGACATAGCAGATACAACTCAATCACATCTAAGGTAGAGCATGATAAGAATAGATAAAACATGAAATCCAAAAGAGATACAGGAGATAGAAGTCTAAGTGTCTAAGGTACATGAACCCAGAAATACATCTCAAAACTCAATAAAGATACAGTAATCCACAAAGTAAATACAACTCCAGATAAAATGAAATAACTACCTAAACAACCTCTAATGTGTCTCCTCTAGGCTAGTAGGCACCTCTAGGCTATCTGTAAAATTTATCAACAGGTCCAGTCAGGACAGGAGCGAGCACATTACATCTCAACAGTTCATAGCAGGTTAGAAAATATAATCATGCAGTAAAGTAAGATACAAGATCTGAAGAAATACAGTATGTAAACAGAGAGAGAACAGTAATAGAAATATCTACTATAAATAGAGAACTAACAGTGGCTAGTGATGTAGAGTACATGATAGCACATGTGAACGGGACAGATTTGTACATGATCTACACTAAAGAGTTGTACATGATCTACACTACTAAAGAATTGTTCACATGACTACTAGCACTCCCCCGTTTTCCCCAATCAGTACACAAGGACCTAAGCAGGTTATGTTATTATACATGATATCACATGGGGCCCTTAGAAGGGTGCACATGATAGTATACATGAAGGCTCTGTGAACATGAGAGTACATGATTCACAAGAGTGTACATGTATGGTGAAAGCACAGGAGTACATGATGAAAGTGAAACGCACATGACATAATGTACCCGATGCTCCCGAGGGGGATAACATCGCATGAAGAGATCCGTATAGTACTAATCCGTGATAATGTCGTGACAGCATCAAGTATAGTAATTTAAAGCAGAAATATAATTCTAAGCAGGATATGAAATGATCAGAGAATGTACTCGTCTCGATAACCTGAACGGCTGATAAGTATAGGGGGTCCCACTGAAGCCACAGAGTCCTATTTAAAGTAACACAGGTTACAAGGTGTTCAAGTTGTAATAAATGAATCCCCAAACAATCTATTTTATCCTAGGTTCTTCTAGTCAAATTAACTCTAGGTCAACTCCGGTCAATAATCTAGTCAAACTAGGTCAAGTGTTGACTTACAGTTGACTTTGGGTCAACTGGTCAACTTAGGTCAATCAGGGTTAATTTTAGTCTAATATAAAGTGTACTTCGTTATTTGCACGTCGAAACTTACGGCACGCAAATCGAGATAAGAAGATTATCGGTAAGGTTGATAATCTTATTATAGTGATCCACATATCCAACTTGTCAATTTCAGCGATGTGAGATCACTGGAATTGACTGATCTCAGTTTCGTTGTACTAATCCCGAAATACGAACATTATGTGAATTAATTATTAATTAATTATAAAGAGGTTAAACTCAGAGAAATTATCAACAAACATTGTCGGACGATGAAATAAACATCGCCAATGTGTCCAGAATGGTCAAATTTGCTAGGATAGCCTACCCAACGGTCCAATTTGGACACAAGGGCAAAAAGGTAATTTTGGGTCAAAACGGTGTCCGTGTCGGAGCCGTTTGCACCGAAAAACGTGCAAGAAAACAAGTCTATAAAATATAACAAATTATATGTCCACGCAACCAGTATGTCAATATGAACCCAACGGTATCTCCAGAATTGGATTCCGTTGACCCGATCTCAATTTGGCCCGTTGACCAGAACTTGGAATTCCGATTTGCACGGAAATGCGTGTCGGAGCCAAAGTTCTCAAAACTCAGCAAACTACCTGTCAACGAGTCCAGAATGATGATACGAACTCAACGGTATCTCCAGAATTGGATTCCGATGAGCCGAACTCAAAATGATCCGTTGACCCGGATATTGGTATCCGACTTGCACCGAAATGCGTGCCAGACCCAATGTCCACCAAAACCTAGCAAATTATATGTCAACGAGTCCAGAATGATGATACAAACTCATCGGTATATCCGGAATTGGATTTCGATGAGCCGGCGTCAAAAAGTTCTGTTGACCCAGAAAGTGTGACCCGTTTTGTACCGAAAAACGTGCTCGGGCCCACGTTCTCCAAATCTAACAAATTATATATAAAAACATGCTAGAACGACGCCACAAGTCTAATGGTGGTGTCAGAAATGAAATCTGGAGTCCCGTGTTCAAAAATAAAATTTTACAAGTTGGAAATTACGAATTCGGAAGACCAACTTTGGCGTCGAATTCAACCAATCAAACAAGCTCACAATGAAACAAAACTGGAGGGGTAGTAAGAGGGTTATACCAGCTTCGCACAGACCTGGTAGCACGCCAAACGGAGCTGCGGTGGAGGAGATACAAGCTGACGAAGTTGGCCCCGCGAAACTGTCCAAATTTAATACAATTTAAACGGTCAAATTGGTGGCCGGTTTTCATGTATCAAACGATAAAATTAACGGACAAAATTTGACAGAGATGAAGGTGGATATACCGAGATTGCGACGGAGCAAAGAAATCGCCGATCCAATGGTCGGATCTCCGAGAAAACGCGCACAAAGTTGCTGCGACGGAGCGTCAAAACGAACTCGATCCTGCGCGCGTCACGACGGGGCGTCGTTCAAAACGCAGAAATCGCCTCGACGGCGCGTCCCGGAGGACGGTGGCCGTCAGGGGAGGCTCGCCCATGGCGGGGGAGCACGGCCAGGGGCCCACGGCGACCCACACGCCGACGTGGCGGCGCGCGACGGCGGCCCACGCGTGCGCGTACGTACGGGCCTAGCTGAGATCGGCTGCTGCCGTTGGCCGTTGGGCAGCGCGGGGAGGCCGACCTGGCCACGGCGTGGCCAGGGGGCATGGCGGCGGAGCACCTCGAAGTGGTGGTGGCGCGGCTGTCGCGAAGAGGTGGTGATGGCCGTCATGGTTGCCGCCGGAAAGATGGTGAAGATGGTGGTGATGTTTATGTGGGTGAGAGGAGGAAGGAGCTCGGGAATGGGGGTGGTCGGGCTGCCGGTGGTCGACGGCCGACCAGGGTGGCCGGTGGCGAGGCTGGGCCGAGCTCAGGTGAGGAGTGAGGTGGTCGGGAGAAGCTGAGAGTAGTGGTGGTGGGAGGATGATGGAATAATGGTGATGAAGAGGATGGAGGAGGAGGAGTTCACTGTGGAGGAGGGGATAGAGAGGTGGTTGTGGTCGACGACCATGGCCGGCCAGGGGAGGTGGTCGGCCATGGTGCTCGGGGGGTCGACCATGGAGGAGTGAAGAGGTGGCTTTGTTTTGTTGCTGCTGGTTTTGAATGAAATGGATAAGGGATGAGAGAGAAAGAGGATAGGTATTAAATGATAGGGAGAGAGAGAAAGATTCTTTTCATGCAATTCCTAGGGCCGGCCACATGGATGCTATGGGGTTGGAGGGAATTGAATGGTGATGATTAAAAGTAAGAGAATCCAATAGCTAAGAATTAATATTGAGAAATAGGTTATTCCCAGAGGGATTAAATTAATGGAAAATTTTCTATTAAAATAATAAAAATAGATAAAATGAGAAATTGATATTTATGGGCAATAAATATGAGGGTGTCCCGATGGAGGGCAACATGAAGCTGGACTGGGCTCGGTGGAGCCGGATTGGATGAAAATCGACATCGAGCAATAAATGAATTAAAATTAGACGTTGATGATCATGTGTAAATAAGTAGCACATGGGGATTCCAATAAATGGGACACAAGTGGCGGACGGGTAGTAGGCTCAAAGTGGGCCATATCCATAATTGGGCGGACAGGTTTTGGTCGACAGGGGACCAACAAATCAAGTTGGAAAATGAATGTGACGCCGTGGAGTGAAATAAAATCGGGTCACGTGTCGAAAAAGTTGTGCGAATCAAATGGAGCTCAAAATGACGTATTTGAGGGGGACACAAAGGTCATGGGTGACGAGCGTCTTGAGTAGATCATCAATGAGGAGTTGGTTTCAAGAAACTGACTGGTCTGGCGCTCCCAATTTAAATGTCATGGTAACGCGCTGGAAATGATCAAGAAAAGAGTGAGAAAATAAATATCAATCAAATGGTCTAAACCGACCCGAAGTTCAGCGAAGCAGAAAGAGTACAAGGGAACAAGTTTGGATGGGACACTATATACCGTCATGAAGGTAATCGTGTCCACTCCAAAACTCGTGAAGAAGATTTCCAGAGTTGAACATCCCTGATACTCCAAATATCAAAGGCATAGGAAAGTACACTTGCAAGAAAAATTAACAGAATAAATTATTTACCGAAATAAAATCAATCAGGAAATAAATAAAATAAAAAAACAACCCAAAATTCAGGGTGCTCACAGTGTTTCATGTGCATAAGGCTTTGCGCCTATTTTTTATGCGCTCCATATCTGTCAAAGCTTTGCACTCATTTTCAGTAGGCGTGCCTTATCTATTAAAGATAGACATCTGTTTTCAACAAAAAGCTCAAAGAAAGACAATTATTTTATGAATCAAACTTACCATCAAGGTCAGATGGTTTGGCTTTAAGAGTGGTTGAATCAACGTCTGATGACCGAGTGTACAGAGGAACGACATCGGAAAGCATCATCATTATCAATCTCTTGTTGGAGAATGAAATCTTGCAAATAGCTATCTTCGGAGAAAAAGAATGAGAATGAGAATGAGAATGCATAAAACATTCTTTAACTCAGCTATTTATAAAGGGTCGAAGAAACGGTTGGCGTGAGTTTATTTCGGGAAAGATCCTAATAAAAGGCGCTCGTGACCACAGGACAGTTGCCACGTGTTGATTTGTTTCTCTTAGGAATGAACAACCATAGACACAGTCAAAAAAAAAGGAAAAGCGTGGAACAATTCTACATACCAATGCACTACACGAATAAAGATGAAATCAATACTAAGATTTTATTTTTATAAAAAAGGGGAGTAGGCCCCTACAGATAAGTTGAAGTGTCAAGACACTTCTACATAAAACATTACAATTTCTTCTCTCCTTCGTTGGGGTGACGAAGGGAGGCACCTAATTCGTGCATGTTGTGGATCCCGGAACGACGCATCAGATTGAGGAATGCTTCTGCATCACCTGATCCTTCGTACGCAGTTGAGGGACCACCATTTATACGACTGAAGATTGCTGGAGTCGGTCCAAAGCACTCTACAAAATTACGTGCTCGCTCGATCTCCGTCTCTGTGTCAATCCTAGAGCTTAGAGCCTTTTCTTTGTTTGTCTCTTTCTTTGATGCCATGACAGTATGAGAATGAAAAGTAAGAATGAAGAACTTCTCCTTATATATACAATCAAATCAACTCTTCATATTCCTTATGGGAAATTGATCATTATTAATGCAACTCGGGGAGATGAGGAGGCGTTCGAATGTTTTCAAGAGAAAATTTATTATGACGGTTGAGTATTGACCGACACTATTTTTCATGTTCAAAGTATTTCAAAATTCTTGAAATATGTTTCAAATTCTGAAAACTTTGAAGGGGGTCATGTAGGTGCGTAAAAAGTACCTCATAAATCAAGTCAAAGAAAGAGAGCTCTACACTCAACCAGGCTAATTATGCCAGGGTTATTTTGTATTAAGCTTTACGCTAGCTACTCTGTACGCTGGCTATCCTTTACGCTAGCTACTCTGTACGCTGGCTACTCTTTACGCTAGCTGCTTTACGATGGAAATAGGCTGTCAGATCATGCCTTTAATGCATCTGACATAATGATTTGTTGACAGCGTATAAACGCAGAATTCGAAGAGATTTGATTTACACAGAAATCGATATTGTCGTTTAGTGTAAAACAGGCCACTTTACGCTCAATGAAATTACTTTTTTTACGCACGATAGTTATGTGAGTTTTTACGTTCAAAACTATTGTGAGTGTAAAGTCTATTTGAGCTACTTTACGCTCAAGGCTATTTTAGCCACTTTATGCTGGAAAGTTTATTTGGGCTATTTTTACGCCAATTTGCCACTTTACGCTTAGTATATGTTTCGGGTCATTTTCACGCCCGATTGTTTCTGGCTACATGAGAACGTGGTTTGTCCACGTGGCTTTCATGCCACACTTATTGAGGAACGTGTGTACGTGCTTCCTATTTTTGTTGATATAATGGGACATGTGTCAACGTATGTAGAGGGTAACTTCCATCGTGGGTGACAGTTGCCAGCGTAAAAACTCAAATGTGTTGCTTTTTACGCCCAAGGAGTCATGTCTTTAAATAGACTTATTTTACACATCAAAAGGATCATGCACAGAGAGACAGGAGAGAATACATAGAGATCAAAGCCCAGAGACTTTGATTTTTCGGAGCATTCTTCTTCAACCTTTCTTCCAGAACAGATTGAAGCAAAGCAGGAAAGCATTCGGCCTCGCCATCAGTACCTAAGTGCGTCGATACCTTTCTGGTGACTTAGTTCTTCCAACTGTTCATCTTCTAGCAGTGATCTTCATCATCATCGTATGGTCCAAGGAACAAAGTGATCACCTTCAGATCAGACTTCCATAGCAATACTTCCCAGAATATTTGTACTCTTTTGTACTCTTTCAAGTTTTATTTTCAAAAGCCAATTTTAGGGCATTCGGCCTCGCTATCAGTACCTAAGTGCGTCGATACCTTTCTGGTGACTTAGTTCTTCCAACTGTTCATCTTCTAGCAGTGATCTTCATCATCATCGAATGGTCCAAGGAACAAAGTGATCGCCTTCAGATCAGACTTCCATAGCAATACTTCCCAGAATATTTGTACTCTTTTGTACTCTTTCAAGTTTTAATTTCAAAAGCCAATTTTAGGCATTTTGATAAGTGAAACAATTGTATATTCTTATTTCATGTTCTTAAGAAAATACTTAATAACTTATGCAACGCATTATTTTTTTCTGAGTTTGTGGCAACCAGGATTATCACAATGCTACTAGTGATTTGTGTTATACTCTTTAGCATTGCCATAGGCCCGTGCGTAGAACGAAATCCTAAACTTTTTCGAAGTTGGAAAATTTTCTTCCTGGCAAGCATATCGCCAGTATACAGGTTTGTATCGTTGGTATACTGTTGTCACGACCCGTACCCGTTTTTTTTAAAACGGATACGAGACGTGTCCAAGCCAGACTACGCCGCAGTATCGGCGGTAGTACGCTGTCACGGCCATGAAGATCCAAAATCACAAATAATGTTCATTCACAAAATTAATTTAATTTACAATGATCACAAGTTTTATATTTTGCAGAAAAATATAAACTTGTACATATATGGAATGACTACAACTCATCTATCTAGCTAGTCTCTAGGCTTCGGCTGCAAGTACACCCGTATTTTCCATGCTAAGTGAATCCACGGCTAACCTAAAAAATATGGTTTCCAGTCAGGAATGGAACGAGCACAATTCACTGAATGCAATTTCAAATAAAGAAAATGACTATACAACAGAGGTTAGACATCAATTACAAGTTTTTGAAAATAAATAGGAAGACAAAAAATCAATAGCAAATAAATAGACACAAAATACTTTTCCCAACTATTAGAAGTACCTTTGATATGTGATCAGTCTGGGACACTATACCGCACGGCCTACGAGGTCTACTTGCATGAAAAATAAGCACTGTCTACGAGGTCTACTTGTATAAAAAATAAGCACTGTCTACGAGGTCTACTTGCAGAAAAATAAGCACGGTCTACGAGGTCTACTTGCAAAAAAATAAGCACTGTCTACGAGGTCTACTTGCAGAAAAAATAAGCACTATCTACGAGGTCTACTTGCAGAAAAATAAGCACTGTCTACGAGGTCTACTGCATGAAAATAAACACTGTCTACGGTCAGATCACACATCCTTGGTACTTCTCATTCCCGACTCAACAATTTATAATAGAGTATAAAAATCACATAAACAATGGCCAATCAATGAAATATAGTAAAGATCAATATCAAAATGCAGACAATAAACAGTACTAGCCTGTGGTCCTGTGCTGGTGTAACCGATAATCTGAACTACTCAGAGTGCCACAATAGTCAAAACTCGTACAACAGTCTCCGAAAGCTAAAATAAATATTACCAATATTTTTAGAATAGTCAAAATAGCTAGGATCGCCTGTCCTTAAGTCCAATTCCGGATACAGGGACAAAACGGTAATTTCGGGCCAAAATGGTGTCCACCGTTGGACCCGCTTTGCACCGAAAAGCGTGCCAGAGTCAACGGTCTCTAAAGTCGTTAAACTATATGTCTACGGATCCAGTTTTTCGATACGAAGTCAACCGTATGCCCAGAGTTGGATTCCGGCAGGCCGTGCACAAAATCACCCGTTGAGTGGGACCGTAGGGCCCGCAAAACGGCGATCCAATCAACTGTCTCAGAATCGGGCCAAACTTGGCATACAGGACCAGAAAAATGATACGGTCTTGCTGGCGCAAGTTTCATCTCGATCTGATGAGCGTGCACAAAGTAATTAAAAAATTTGCACAGAGGTCGATACGGTGAATTTCGACGGATACGCATCAAATTCGTCGCGCACACACGACCAATTTGAATTCCGTCAAAGCCCATACGTCCACGAAGCTGTTATGCACCTTTCGATGCTTTCAGTTCGCGACCACGTCGCCCGGATTGGCGGGACGCACGTCGTATCGAGAGATTTTATTGATTTTTAAACAGGTTTTTCTTGGTTTTGGGAATCCGATTTCTCGACGCTCAGTCGATGAAATCCAATTCCACGAAAAGGGGTATGAAGCCCTATAGGTTGTCTAAGAATTTGTTCAATTAGAATTTCTAATACGGCATTAGATCGATCGAAATCGATCTTCAAACATGGACGATTGGACTGTTATATGTCCTGTTTCCAAACAGGTTTTTTGGAAATTTCAACTCGAATTATCTCGAGTTTCGGATCAATAGAATCTAAACTAATTAATAGGGATTGGAGAGGGTTATATCAGGATCATATCATAATTTATGGAACTCAAAACGATGGAACGATCACTGAGATGTTGCGCTCCGAAGTTGGCTCTTCGCTCTGCTACCGCTGCTGTCATGTTCTGTGCGCACGTGCGCGTTGGCCTGTTGCAGCGGTTCTCGGCCGCGTGTGATGGCGGCGACGACGGCGAGCGGCCGCTCAAATGACTGGGATCGGGTTAGGGTTTCTATACGAGTGATTCCCTCGATCTCATTGGTTATATACGCGCGTCCTAGGAAAACCGAGCGGGTATAAGTTCGGGTCTCGATTTGTTACTGTTGTGGACTTGGGGAAAGTCCACAGCTGCTACTTGGTTCTCCTTTTTTTTTCTTTATTAAACTATACTTATATATATCTATACATATATATATATATAGATATACATATCTATATACTCATATGTATATACTTCTTCAAGATATATTTACATATAAAATATAATAATATATAATCTATATATTATAACATTTATTTCATAATACTAATAATATAACCAATAAAAATAAAATATTGTTATATAATAATAACCTCAATAATATTGATAATAATAATAATAATAAATATAATAATAAATATAATAATAAGAATTTCAATAAATCAATAATGGTATATATACCATTTTGCATAGGCTAATAATCCCGAAATGTACAAGACCCATTTTATACAAAAGTCACTGAATATCACTAATAATAATATTTATAATATTTAATTACTAGAAAATATTCATTAAATCATTAAAACAAAATACAATATACTCATACCAAGATATGTCAACACGTATGTCATTGGACGTACCGCATGACTACATGTGCTTGGGTTGGGTCCTGGTCCAGTCCAGACTGGTTTGGTACAACCGGGTCTTCCACAAGTCAATAAACCTTAATAATAAATAATTAAATTATTTATAGGAGTCAAGTCGCAACATGGTCTGGTTTTTCTAGTTAGGATATCGCTATGGTTCGGCCTTCCCTACCGGGGCTAATACACTAGCCAAAGCACACCATGGCACTATCCGTGCCACGATTTTTAGTTACCTAGCTCGTACCCCAAAACTCCACTATGGCTAAGTCATCTATCGTAATAATTAATTAAGTAATTATTTATAAAAATTCTAAAAAAATTACCATTTAATTTAAATAAATAAATAAAAATATATTAACAAAATTTCGGGAAGAGGGGTTACAAATCTACCCACCTTAAAAATAATTTTGTTCTCAAAATTCTAATTCATAACTATTCTTAAATTCAAAAAGGAGATCTACTATTACCTTAATCTTCTTAAATTTAATTCCTCAAAAATAGTTTATATCCTTCTCATTGGCCATTTTGGCAACTACAAAAATCTTGAGGACTTCTACCTACCTTTGGTCACACTACTCTCTCAAATGTTAGTCCCTAAAACTTTATAATCATCGAACTAATTGCTAAAAAATTTCTACCAATATATATCTACTGTATGTGACATCTATAATCCTCTCTTATCTATCAAACAACCCAAAATTTAACAAGCAACGAATTTGTACAAGTAGCGGAGGATATTGGTAAATTCTAATAAGCATGACCATGCATCGCTCTGAAATAGGAAGGACAGGAAAATAAGAAAGAACAATCGAGAGTAAAGATGAAATTTCTAGAGCGGTAGAGAGTATTCAAGGCTGCAGAAGGAATGAAAGTTTACGGACCATTAACTTATTTGCTAAAGTGGCTACTCTAGTCTAGTCACTTGCTAAATCGAAGCACCCTTCGCCTCTTAGAGTGGATTGCAATTCGTACAATACAAAAGTTTCATCCTCGAAATTCTAAACAAGGTTCTATAATAGGACGAAATTTGAGAAGTCAAGATCGTGATCTTTCCCGTGGTTATTTAAACATACGAGCAAGGGATAAAATACAATACAAGATCGTATCGCGACTTCCTGGTAGATGGAATAAGGATTACGAATGACCTCACATTCTAAGAAGGGGAGACGACATAATGGGTATAGGTACCTATTTCAGAAAGTTCGGTTTTATAGTCCAAATATGGTGGTATGCATGGATGAATTTTACTGGGTCTTCATGGGTTCCTTAATTGGGCATCAATCGTCAGTTGGATGAACCTTGGACTTCAACCTATATGGACTGGACAAGATCCCTATGATAAGACTATATCTACTAGGTTAGGGTAACCTAGAATAGATTTTACCCAAGTGGTCGAGCTAGTTGCCAGTCTGGTTGGTTAGTTAGGTCCCTAAAGCCCAAAAATACGTCTTTCGTGACTTTTGTGTTTAAGTAGCACGAGAAGGCACAATTGAGTGGCACACTGGTGACATGTGCGTAGTGGCTTCGAGTAGATCACCACCATATATTGGGTCGAATGAATTAAGTCAAGGTTGAGTCTCTAATTGTAGTTGGGAAGTTTATCGGTATTATGGTAAGGGTTATAGCTAGTCCTTTTTACCTGAAAGTCGTACCATAAAATAGAGTATATAGGAACGTGTTTGAGTGGAACATGATATACCTAGATGAAGGTGAACTCGTCTAGTCCTTGTATATGCAGTTTGTTGGAAGATAACAGCTGGTCTCGTGCTCCGAATATTAATGAAACGGCCGGGGACACAAAATGATCTAAATAGAAAGTGGGAGTCCATAGGGTACTAACTATCATTCTAATAAAAATTTATTCTAATCAATCGGTGATCTTCGTATATCCCAAAACTTTAGGAGGCTTACAGTCTATCCACCTTAGAAGCTAGGATATGGTTTTAGGAATGATGAGGTCAAAAAAATTTCAAAGTCCGGATATTTTACCTCGACTCTTGTAAATGAAGAATAAGGCACGGCGTAACGGGGTACAATAGTTACAAGTCAAGTCAAGGTTCGTTCTTCAATAAATGGAGGAGTGTGTATAATGACACATGGTCGCTAAAATAGAATGATCTACTCGTCCATAGTATACAAGAGTTATCGATGGGATATCCAACTCTAAGGCAAAAAGGTTCCTAACAACTGAGTCGTGAATTTCTATTGGTGTCAAACCTGCCAGACTATTGTTATAAGGGTTCTAGTTAAAGCGAGCTTCAAACAAATAATTTGAGGCTCACAACAATTGGTCTCCTGAACATAGGTAGTCCCCTAGGTTGGCATTTGTTCAAGGAAAAGATCCTAATCATCTCGGGCTCCAATGACTAGAAGATCAAGATTAGCATGTTTAGTGTCGAAGGGAGACGAGTAACTCAAGGCAAGGTTCTAGTCACTGAGCTGGCCGATGGTAGCTACACTTGCGTATACAACTATCATAGCCATGGGAAATACTCTGTATCTATCTATTAATTACGAGCTTTCGTCTTTCCAATCAGTGAAGGACAAAAACAATAAAGAGTTCAAGAGACGTCACTGAATACCATTACGTGATTCAAAGGCGAATACATAATTCAAGAGGAATTGTCAAGCAATTGCGGACGAGATCCTGGAGACATCTATATCTCAATCCACGTAGGATAATTAAATGAAGAGCGAACCAATTGCATCATGGTTGATCAGACCGTAATATAATGATTCTGATTAGACAATATGTTAGCAGGCGTCCCCAATAAACATATGTCTTGAATCAAGCTCGATAAAAGAGTAAGCTTGCAAAAACTAGGCTGTAATAGCAGCGTTGGTCAAGATAGTCAAGATACAAGTACGCGAGATTTTTGAAAAGAGGCACAAGTAGTTCGAGTTTAGAGAGAATCAAAACTTACCTGGTGTTCTTGCTTATACAGTCAATGCTACTATCTTCTATTCATAAGGCCTTGGTCGACTAATGGGTTATGGACTTCTGAATTCTATACTCCAGGTAAACCTATTAGTGTCAGTCAGTTACCTCGTCAATGGATCACAAGGACCACGGAAGGTCAGGTTGGGAGACATGCTACCAAACTTACAGAGCTTCCACTAGTTTGGCTTTGGATCTTATGGGACGAACATGCATTTTCCTGTCCTCTATGGTATCATAAACTTGTAATCACGTCTGAAATCATGTTACCGAGAATTATGCCTCGCCCATATACTCCGGCCGTGGTAACCCTTGGTTCCGTGATTCAGATGTGATATGCTATCGGATACTCTACCTTATATTGACACAATGGTATCTAAGATCTAAAGAGGTCAACGAGAACATAGGTTTAGCAATGTTCCGTAGACTATGATTCTTCGAAATAATTTCAATTCTGGGGGTTGTGCCTTGCCAGTGCGCTGCCGACTGCAGTGAACCCACACTCTCCACTCTCAGGTAATTGGCGACAGTGCGCTGCTGTCCAGCCATCACAGTCGTTAAATTACCCTAACTTTACTCCTAAGAACTTCAAGGAGCTGCTAGAGGTTCAAACTAGTTGACTATGATAGAAAGTGTAAAATCTGCCTACAAGTCTCAATCCTCAAAGTAAAAGACTGATTGAAAGGAAATATCTGAAGACAAGTGAAGTAAGAACATCCTAATCTTTATCTCATATATATTTCAAATGGCTAGGAAAAAAAACTTTGAATCAATTCTAACTAGGGATTCATACAGGAATAACAGAATCATGAATTATAAACCAATTCCATACAGTAAAAATAGAATTTAAAACAGGCAATACTAACTTATGATATAAGATTTATATCTACATAGAGCAAAAGAAAACTGAGTAGGTTATCAAGATTATAGCCTTAATTCCGAGAAAGCCTAACTAATCAAGTGAGTAGTATACCCACGTTGGATCATATCATCACATCAAAAGCAATAGTGTGTCTACAGGGATCTAGCAAGCTATCTGAATTTAATAATTCTAAATTGCATGTCCTATCTAACAACCTTAACTACCCGTGTGTCAATTTGAACAAGGGACTCCTAGTCCTAGTCATTCTCTTAAATTAAATTAATCCCTAATTCGTGAATGAGCATTTCCTAGTCGCAGGCTCGTAAAAGTACAAATAACTTAAGTACTATCACGAGTTCGCATGATTTGCAAAAACAGACCTGTATGGGCAACCACAAAAACTTGTCACGACCCGCACCCATTTTTTTCAAAATGGATACGAGACGTGTCCAAGCCAGCCTACGCCGCAGTATCGGCGGTAGTACGCTGTCACGACCATGAAGATCCAAAATCACAAATAATGCTCATTCACAAAATTAATTTAATTTACAATGATCACAAGTTTTATATTTTGCAGAAAAATATAAACTTGTACATATATGGAATGACTACAACTCATCTATCTAGCTAGTCTCTAGGCCTCGGCTGCAAGTACACCCGTATTTCCTATGCTAAGTGAATCCACGGCTAACCTAAAAAATATTGTTTCCAGTCAGGAATGAAACGAGCACAATTCACTGAATGCAATTTCAAATAAAGAAAATGACTATACAACAGAGGTTAGACATCATTACATGTTTTTGAAAATAAACAGGAAGACAGAAAATCAATAGCAAATAAATAGACATAAAATACTTTTCCCAACTGTTAGAAGTACCTTTGATATATGATCAGTCTGGGACACTACACCTCACGGTCTACGAGGTCTACTTGCATGAAAAATAAGCACTGTCTACGAGGTCTACTTGCATGAAAAATAAGCACTGTCTACGAGGTCTACTTGCAGAAAAATAAGCACTGTCTGCGAGGTCTACTTGCAGAAAAATAAGCATTGTCTACGAGGTCTACTTGCAAAAAAATAAGCACTGTCTACGAGGTCTACTTGTAGAAAAATAAGCACTGTCTACGAGGTCTACTTGCAAAAAAATAAGCACTGTCTACGAGGTCTACTGCATGAAAATAAACACTGTCTACGGTCGGATCACACATCCTTGGTACTTCTCATTTTCGACTCAACAATTTATAATAGAGTATAAAAATCGAATAACCAATGGCCAATCAATGAAATATAGTAAAAATCAATATCGAAATGTAGACAATAAACTGTACTCGCCTGTGGTCCTGTGCTGGTGTAACCGATAATCTGAACTACTCAGAATGCCAAAATAGTCAAAACTCGTACAACAGTCCCGGAAAGCTGAAATAAACATTACCAATATTCTTAAAATAGTCAAAATAGCTAGGATCATCTGTCCTTAAGTCCAATTATGGATACAGGGGCAAAACGGTAATTTCGAACCAAAACGGTGTCCGCCGTTGGACCCGCTTTGCACCGAAAAGCGTGCCAGAGTCAACGGTCTCTAAAGTCGTCAAAGTACATGTCTACGAATCTTGTTTTCTGATATGAACCCAACCGTATGCCCAGAGTTGGATTCCGGCGGACCGTGCACAAAATTACCCGTTGAGTGTGACCGTGGGGCCCGCAAAACGGCGATCCAATCAACTGTCTCAGAATCGGACCAAACTTGGCATACAGGACCAGAAAAATGATACGGTCCTGCTGGCACAAGTTTCATCTCGATCTGACGAGCGTGCACAAAGTAATTAAGAAATTTGCACAGAGGTCGATACGGTGAATTTCGACGGATACGCATCAAATTCGTCGCGCACACGCGACCAATTTGAATTCCGTCAAAGCTCATACGTCCACGAAGCTGTTACGCACCTTTTGATACTTTCAGTTCGCGACCATGTCGTCCGGATTGGCGGGACACACGTCGTATCGAGAGATTTTATTGATTTTTAAACAGGTTTTTCTTGGTTTTAGGAATCTGATTTCTCGACGCTCAGTCGATGAAATCCAATTCCACGAAAAGGGGTATGAAGCCCTATAGGTTGTCTAAGAATTTGTTCAATTAGAATTTCTAATACGGCATTAGATCGATCGAAATCGATCTTCAAACATGGACGATTGGACTGTTATATGTCCTGTTTCCAAACAGGTTTTTCGAAAATTTCAACTCAAATTATCTCGAGTTTCGGATCACTAGAATCTAAACTAATTAATAGGGATTGGAGAGGGTTATATCAGGATCATACCATAATTTACGGGACTCAAAACGATGGAACGATCGCTGAGATGTCGTGCTCCGAAGTTGGCTCTTCGCTCTGCTACCGCTGCTGTCATGTTCTGTGTGCGCACGCGCGTTGGCTTGTTACAGCGGTTCTTGGCCGCGTGTGATGGCGACAACGGCGGCGAGCGGCCGCTCAGATGACTGGGATCGGGGTTAGGGTTTCTATACGAGTGATTCCCTCGATCTCATTGGTTATATACGCGCGTGTCCTAGGAAAACCGAGCGGGTATAAGTTCGGGTCTCGATTTGTTACTACTGTGGACTTGGGGAAAGTCCACAGCTGCTACTTGGTTCTCCTTTTTTTTTCTTTATTAAACTATACTTATATATATCTATACATATATATATATATATATATATATATATATATATTTTTTTATATATATATATATATATATATATATATATATATATATAGATATACATATCTATATACTCATTTGTATATACTTCCTCAACATATATTTACATATAAAATATAATAATATATAATCTATATATTATAACATTTATTTGATAATACTAATAATATAACCAATAAAAATAAAATATTATTATATAATAACAACCTCAATAATAATAATAATAATAATAATAATAATAATAATAAATATAATAATAAGAATTTCAATAAATCAATAATGGGCGAAATACAATATACTCATACCAAGATATGTCAACACGTATGTCATTGGACGTACCGTATGACTACATGGGCTTGGGTTGGGTCCTGGTCCAGTCCAGACTGGTCTGGTACAACCGGGTCTTCCACAAGTCAATAAACCTTAATAATAAATAATTAAATTATTTATAAGAGTCAAGTCGCAACATGGTCTGATTTTTCTAGTTAGGATATCGCTATGGTTCGGCCTTCCCTACCGGGGCTAATACACTAGCCAAAGCACACCATGGCACTATCCGTGCCACGATTTCTAGTTACCTTGTACCCCAAAACTCCACTATGGCTAAGTCATCTATCGTAATAATTAATTAAGTAATTATTTATAAAAAATCTAAAAAAATCACCATTTAATTTAAATAAATAAATAAAAATATATTAACAAAATTTCGAGAAGAGGGGTTACAACTGTCCAGAGATATTTTACCATACGAATGGTACTCGATGCACATTATCGTCCATTAGTTTATAACCGAGTTTATTCTACTATTCATCAGTTTCTTGGTTTCCTTTAGTTTTATTATCCATTGGTCTCTTGGTTTTCTTTTCAGCGGATGAGATTGAATTAATCGAGTCTTGGATCGCCGATGTGGCAGATCCGACGGTCGCGATTAATTCGTTTTTCTATATATACCCCCTTTAGATTTTATTTTTCATTTCTCCCTCTCTCTCTCTTCTCTAGAAAGCTTTGAAACGTCGTCCCCGATCTGCTTCCCTCGCGAGGTTTGGCTATGCTCTATAACTTTGGAGGATCATAGATCTCATAGAGTTGCAGGTTGATGTGCTTATTTATATTTTGTTGTTCCTTCTGAGTCAGGTCCTATTACTCTCGAGACTCTTAAGCAATTGATGTATGCTCTCACTCAGAATATTGAACAGCGAGGGCCTCTTTCCATTTCACTTTGAAAGCCAGTTCCCTAGAGGGAACCTCCTTTCTTTGTCGTCCGTTGTGCTCCATCTTCTGTTGATCGTTGATCAAACACAGGCCTTCCTTTCGCCTTTCCCTTTTATCCCGCTCGACAGTCGTAACTTCGCCATCACTGGTCTTGCTCTTATTGCTTCTGGTTGAGCCTACACATCTATCCTCTCGGACTCCCCCTAACTATTCTTGCCTTAAGGTCTTTGGGAATATTTGTTCTATTCTACTTGAAACCTATTAAGTTGGATCTGGAAAAAGCATATGACCGAATTCGTTGCTGTTTGCCATGAAATATAAAAGAACAGAACAGTTATCGGAGGACCGAACTTTTACTTCACGTTACAAACTCGCTTGTACAAAGAAAGCCTAGGGACGAAAACCTAGGTACAACAGTCTAAGTACAATTGTTTATTTTAGATTCTGGGGGTGACGATAGAGGCTCGGAAAGGCGACAGCAGCCCTGCCTTACTCCTTAGACGATCAGTATACAGCCTTGGCTCCTTGTGAAAAGATGGTTGGCGTTGACGAAGAAATCCTCTTCTTGCTCCTCTGTTGCTCTTCTGGCTTCTCTCTCTCTGTGTGTGTTCTTTTCTCTGACTATTGGGGGAGGTCTCTCTGTATATACGTATTTTTCTCTCTGAAATTGTATATCTTACAAGGAAATGGCACCTTGCTATTTATAATAGTGGGATGTGATCATTAAGGTTGCCAATAATTAGCTCTTGGAGATGGCGGCGGCTTGAAGATTGGTCCATCTTGGCCATTCGTTTTAATTATGATGAATCTGGGCCATTAGGTGTAGATTACACCAAATCCCATGAGCAATTAATGCTGATTGGAATAAATCTTCCTTATATCGATCTTCTGATATCTACGAATAAATCAGATCTATTCTTCTGCCACGTGTCCCAGATTTATTGGGATCTGACCCAATCTTTAATGGCAGCAAATCTGAGGAATTAATCAGTTTAGGACACGTGTACTAGGAGCTGCTGGGGGGATCTGGACCGTATGACTAGTGAGCCGCATATGATTGTGAGCCGCATATGAATGTAGGCCGTATATGGTTAAGCCCACGTGTCAGGGCTGCGTGGGCAGTGGCCCTCACTTGAGTCCTCTAACCACAGAGGAGTAATCCTTGTGGGCCGCATAGGTATATATCCATCTGGGCCGCATGGACATGATATTCTTGAACCGCATGAGAAGTCCTCGCTCGAGCCGTATGAGGCTTTCATGGCCTGAGCCGCATAGGGTGGATTCACTCTGAGCCGTATGGGAAGTCCTTTGCTTGAGCCGCATGAGGCTTTCATGGCCTGAGCCGCATAGGGTAGATTCACTCTGAGCCGCATGGGAAGTACTTTGCTTGAGCCGCATGAGGCTTCTATGGCCTGAGCCGCATAGGATTTATTCTGAGCCGCATGAGAAGCGAGCCGCATACGAATGCCCACGTGGCAAGGCCATGTAGCATTTTTATGGCTCTCGGGGGATTTATGTCAGAGATTTCTTTCCTCTTCCCTAGAGATTCATCATTATAGCAGAGCCATAATTACCTACTTTGGTGTCAGAGCTGTCAACTTTTCAGAGGGGTCAGCTGTCATAGCAATTAATGCAGCATGGGTCGGAGGGGAGCACTATCAGGCCACGTGTCCTCTGAGCCGCATGGAATGCCTTGGGCCGCATAGCTCCTTATGTCGCATGATTCCCTAAGCCGTATGAGTCTTCTGAGCTGCATGGATCTTTCCCGACCGCATGAATCATTTCCTTTAGTATTTTCTATGCTTCTACAAGACCCCCTTCAAAGTTTTCAATTTGCAAAATTGAAATACTTTGAATAAGAAGCATGGCTGGATATTCTTTCGACCGTATACAAAGTCCTGACCGCATGGATATCTTGGCCGTCGGGGACTTTCGAACCGCATAGTTGCTTTCAGCCGCATGGCCACTTGAACCGCATATGCCCTTTGCCACGTCATTATGCCATGCGTGTAGATCTTTTTGGGACAGGATCCCAAGAGCTCAGTCTTTAAATGGCTGGTTTGGCTCGATAGCCGAAGAGTCGATCGCGTTTGTACGAGGCGTCGGTCCATAGTTTTCTGTCTATAAATAGAAGGGTATTTAGACAGTCTTCTCTCTTAGACTCTTTTTGACTCAGATTTTTGTCGTGTTTTCTTCCTCTGATCATCAGACAACAATGGCACCCAGGGCTTCTAAGGCTGTGAAGAAGGCTGTGGCGAGGAGTAAGAAATCGGCTTCGCCCTCGACTGTCGCGCCCCCCGTTCGTCTTGACGTTCATATTGCCATCGAAGGTAAGGATTAGGTAGTCGATTTGAAACCCTAACAGAGCCTGCTTCACTGCATACTCCAGACTTTGACGTGAACTTCTCAAACTACATGGTCCGTATATACGTCCCATGACTGAGCCGCATGAGGATATACCCCCTGTCTGAGCCGCATGAGACTTGTCTAAAACGAGCCGCATGACCATTTCTGACCGTTTTCATTTTCTTCGTCTTTGGTTCTTGCAGTATCTCCACCGAATGCTGAGACTGTGGCATCAAAGGAGCCGCAGCCTCCTGTCATCAGCCAGGGGTCTTCCTCTGTTAAGGAGGAAGTGAAAAAAGAAGAACCCGTGCCTGAGGGGGACGGCAGCCCTCCAAATATCGAGACTGCTGAGGGTGGCAGCGCTGAAAACTCTATTTCTCCTATTCCGGACGAGGATGCACTTCACTTGCATCCTTCATATGCGAGATGGTTGAGGGAATGGTATATGCGCTCCTGTAACTAGGATGTAGGGGCTTCTCGTAGATGTCTGTCTGTAGTCTTTGTTTTGTTTCGCCTTTCTTCTTGTCTTCATGAAGAACTCTTTTGACTTGCTTGCAATCGCGTGGATGTATCCAATTTCTGAATGAATGGAATATATATTTGCTTCACTCTTTTGCTTTGTAATAATCCTCTTATTGGGACATTTTGCGTGGACCCATTGTCCCTAACGTACCCCGGTTTTGAATACGGACAACAAGTTTAAAACAAAGGAACCAATCATACTGACTCAGAGGTACTGAGGACATGGTGAGCATGAGGGTTTCTTTGGCGGGGGGGGGGGGGGTACATAGAATAACTCATGGAAGTTCTACGTAGGGGGTGATTTGTTTTTGGCGGAAGCGGAACGGCTCAGAGGTAATGAGGACATGGCCGTCTTTGGAAGTTTGTGGACCCGTTACCTTTGTTGTGCACTGGGAGTGTAGGTATTAGATCATGAAGGAGGATCTCTTGTAGGAAAAAAGTTCAGCGGTATGGTTATACATGACTTTCTTTCAAAAGAGTGACCAGGATGTAAGTTCAGGGGTACCGATGGGTACATAACTCGACAATCCATGAATGTTGGAATCAAAGTGTAAGTTCAGAGGTACTAGCAGGTACATGACTTGGAAATTTGGGATATCTTTGTGGAAGAAGGGCATGAGTTCAACGGTACACGCGGGTACATGACTCGAAAATCTGGAATATTGTGGGTGCGAGCTCAGCGGTACCAGCGGGTACGTGACTCGGGAATCTGGAGAATGGTGAGTGTGAGTTCAGCGGTACCAGCGGGTACGTGAATCGGAAATTTGGAGAATGGTGAGTGTGAGTTCAGCGGTACCAGCGGGTACGTGACTCAATGATCTGGCAAACTATGAGGGTGAGTTCAGTGGTATCAGCGGATACATGACTCAATAATCTGGAAATTTATGGAGTGAGTTCAGTGGTACCAGCGGGTACGTGACTCGAGGATCTGGAGAATGTTGTTTAAACATAGTATTTTTTCAGGAACTTGCCGTTGACGGGCAACATGAGCAAGTCTCCGTTCTGCTTGGCGAGGCGGTAAGCACCGTTGGAGAACACGGCCTCGATGACAAATGGGCCTTCCCACTTTGGCTGGAACTTGCCGGCGGTCTTGTGAGTCATGACCATCGGCCTCTGGACTGCCAGAACAAGATCACCCACTTGGAATGTTCTGATTTTGACCTTCTTGTTGAAGGCTCCTGAGATGCGTGCTTGGTATAGCTCGATCCTTTGCTGAGCTAGGAGGTGCTTTTCATCTAGGGCCTCTAACTCTTGTAGTCGACGTCGGTAGTTGTCATTCGTCGTTAATTGATAAGTGAGGGCGACGCGGAGTGAGGGTATTTGAGTCTCTAATGGGAGAACTGCCTCACTCCCGTATACTAGGGAGAATGGCGTATTCCCAGTGGCTGTTCGAACTGTGGTGCGGTAAGCCCATAAGCATTCGCCGAGCTTCTCATTCTAGTCGTGCTTGTTGGAGGAGACGAACTTCTTGAGGAGTTTAATGATCGTTTTGTTGAACGCCTCTGCTAACCCGTTTGCTGCCGGGTTGTACGGCGTGGAAGCGATATTCTGAATACGGTGTTTATCGCAAAATCGATAGAATACGTGGCTTACAAACTGCGGACCATTATCATGGATGATCCTTCGGGGCAGTCCAAAGCGGTAGATGACGTGATGCTTAAGGAAGCTGATCACGTTTGAAGTCTTGACTTCTGCGAGTGGGACAGCTTCCGCCCACTTGGAGAAGTAATCAGTGATCGCAAGTATGAAGCGATATCCTCGGGAGGATGGTGGGGTGATTGGACCAATGATATCCATTCCCCATGCTTCGAATGGCCAGGACGCTACTGTCGGATGTAGAAATTCGGATGGTTGGTGAATGAAGTTCGCGTAGATTTGGCAAGCTTTGCACTTTCTAGCATAATCGATCGCATCTGCCACCATCGTGGGCCAATAGTAGCCCATTCGGCGAAGACGATCTTGTAGTTTTGGCCGAGTTGGTAGGTCCCGCAGACACCGTCGTGAGCTTCTCGTATTGTTTCTTTGGCTTCTGCGTTTGACAGACACCGAAGTAATAATCCATCGTAAGAGCGGCGATACAGCATCTTCGTCTCTGTATCATAGAAGAATCTGAGAGAACGCCTTCTGATGGAAGTGGCTTCCTTTGGGTTCTCGGGCAGGATGTCGTAGACGACGAAGTCGATGAATGGTTGTCTCCAATCTGGGGTGTCATCGATCGTCTGTACGGAATAACTTGCCACGAATTGTACATCGTTTTTGGGACAGACCAGTTCATGGCCTATCACTTCCACTGATTGGCGATCATAATTTGGAACTGCTAAGGAAGCGGCAAGACCAGCTAGGGCATCGGCTTCAATATTTCGGAGTCTGGGGACGTGCTCGATGAAGAACCCCTCAAATGACGAGATTATATCGATCGCTATTTGGTGATAAGGGATCATGTCTTCGGGGCGGACTTCGTACGAACCCCGGATCTGATTGACGATTAGTTGGGAATCGCAGTATGCTTCAAGGTATTCTACCCCCAGTTCTCTTACAAGTTGGAGTCCAATGACCAGAGCGTTATACTCGACCACATTGTTAGAGCAGGGTACTGTGAGGGAATAGGCGCGGTTGATCACCAATCCGGAAGGGGAGACCAGCACTACCCCGACTCCGACGACTATATTGCCTTTAGGTCCGGTCCTTGAAGCACCATCAAAGAACATTCGCCATATGTTTTCGTGAGAGGTTGCATGCGAGTCGACGACCTCATCTGGGATCTCTTCATATATTCTGGAGGACTCCGAGCCTAGGTGGGCTGCTAAGAAGTCTGCCAGGACTTGACCTTTGACCGCCTTTTGTGGGACAAAGATCATATGATAAGGGGACAACAATATCGCCCATGTAGCGAGTCAAGAGCTAAGTTCCCCTGGTTTGGTCATGAGGACTCTAAGAGGGTTGACCCGTGAGATCACATGTATCGTTTGTCCGGTGACATAGTGTCGCATTTTCTGAATGGCGAACACCAAGGCGAGGCATTCCTTCTCTACAGCGGTGTATCGGTGCTCTGGCCCAAACCATCATTCGGCTGAGATAGTATATGGATTGTTCGTGGCCTGCGTCGTTGTTCTGTGCCAGCAGGGCACCGAGGGAGTGTTCCATTGCTCGTACATAGAGCAGGAATGGTTTTTCAGGGGCTGGAGCTACCAAGACCGGAGGATTTGACAAATATTCTTTGATGTTGTCGAAAGCACGTTAGCATTCCTCGTCCCATACGAATGAGACTCCTTTCTTCATGAGGTGCATGAATGGTCGGCATCGCCCGAAGAGGTTGGAAATGAACCTTCTGATGTAAGCCAGCCTCCCTTGAAGGCCTCTGAGTTCGCGGAGATTTTTCGGGGGACCCATCTCCATGATTGCTTTTGTCTTCTCAGGGTCTACATGGATACCCTTTGCAGTGATGATGAAGCCTAAGAACTTCTCGCTGGATATGCCCAGAAAGGACTTCGTGGGGTTCATCTTTAAATTGTGCGTTCGTATTAGGTCGAATACCGTCCTTAGATCCTGCAGATGGTCTCCCTTGCTACGGCTTTTAACAGCTATATCGTCAACATAGCACTCCACCGTCTTGCGTAAGTGGTCCCTGAAGATGATGCTCATGGCTCTTTGATATGTGGCGCCAGCATTCTTTAAACCGAAAGGCATAACTGTGTAGCAGTACGTGCCAATCGGTGTTCGAAATGATGTATACTTTTTGTCATCAGGAGACATTTTGATTTGGTTGTACCCCGAGAAGCCATCTATGAATGACATACGTTCGAAGCCGCAAGTATTATCGATCATGATGTCTGTGATAGGAAGGGGGAATTCATCTTTGGGACACGCCTCATTCAGGTTGCGGAAGTCGATGCAGATTCTAATCTTTCCATTCTTCTTGAGGACGGTTACTATATTGGCGATCCAATCGGGATGTTGCTCCTCACGAATAAAGCCGCTGGCTATCAGTTTGTTGACTTCGGCTTCGATCGTATCCATGATGCCTGGACGGAAGCGTCGCTGTTGTTGTTTGACCGGCTTCGCATCTAGTCGAATGTTGAGTTTGTGAAGAGCGATGTCAGGATTTAACCCTGGCATATCTTCATAGCTCCAGGCGAACACATCAATGTACTCTCTGACAAGTTCTAACAGCGACTCCCGTTCTTCGTCAGTTAGGCTTTTACTGATGAAAATCAGTTTTGAAGAAGATTCGCTGCCGAGATCCACTTGTATGACCTCATCTTCAGTAGGAGGTTCTCTCAGTTTAAACCGCTTTTCCCATTGTGCGTCCAATTGTTGGGCCCATGGCTCTAGCTCGAGGATTTCGGGGATGTCTTCGTCTTCCTCGTATGCGTCGACGAATTCCATGTTGACTGACATAACTTGTCTGAATACATCTCCGATGCTGGTATCTGAGTCGGAAGTTGGTGATCCGGTTGAATGTGACTGTCAGTCGCATTCTTTATCTGAACTTTTAGGGGTCGTAGTAGGCGTTACATATCCTAACCCGCATCGAGTTTTGTTATAGTAGTTCCGTGGTTTGTCCGCCGGGACTGGCGGCTTCAGAGGTAATCGTCGCCCAGTACCGTAGTTCAATCCTGGCGTCGTCTCTAGATCATACCCCTGTTTCTGCATGAGATATTTGGATTGAGGGCTATAGAGATACAGAGGCAGTCTCCCGGCATCTAACCCGAGGTCGACTTCTTCTATGGTGAGGAGATACGGGTTGTTCGTCCGGCCGAAGATGATCGGATTATCTCCTCCCTCGAATATTCGGTAAGCGTCTTCTTCTGGAGTAAGCTGGATCGCGGTGTACACATTTGTCACCTGTGTGTGTAGATGAACGCCTATACCGTGTTCCATAGCATTCATTGTACATAGCTTATCGAGCTCGGTGTATTTCAAAGATAACCCTTTATTGATGAAGTAAGGTATCTTTTCTAGGGGGATTACATCATCAGTGGAGGGGACATTGGTGTGGGTAGCCATATACTTGGCTAGCTTCGGTTCCTCTTCGGCTACCCCCTGCGTAAATGAAGACTGAGAGGACGACCTTGGAAGCTTGATTGTCAGTGGTTCAGTTGATGGAGTTGAGCACGGTGTTGCTGGCAGACTAGCAACCCCCAGTTTGGTACTCGAGGTGGAGCGAGGAGTGGCCGGTTCATTAGAAGTGTCAGACCCTGCGTCGGGGTGACGACCCTTCTTGGGAAGGCATATCGTCAGTGGCCTATCGGGGGGATTGAGCTTCTCTGTTTGGGGTTGACTGACTCTTGGCAGTCTGATTGTCAGTGGCCCCGTTGTGGGTCTCGGCACCTGGCCGGACCTTGGCAGCCGGATTATCATTTGCTCCTCCTGCGCTGAGAGGCTGATTGCGTCCTTCCGCAGAGTGGCGGTAAGGGGTACAGACTTGCCCGGTTTGCGAGCTTGGAGGTGGATCGTCAGGGGTCCTTCTGATCCCGTGGCTATCTCGGTTTGAGCTTGTGCGTCTCCTTCATCAAGGTGCCTTTTCGACTTTTCGTATAAGCAGGAGTCCGAGTAGTAAGATTCGACCCCTTTGAAGGGATTGATATCAGCAAATTCTGTCTTCACGAAGCCGTGTTTGTCGACGTATTTGAAGCACTGGTGTAGCGTGGAAGGCATGATCATATAATCGTGTATCCATGGGCGCCCCAAGAGGATGTTGTAAGAAGTGTCTGTATCTATGACGTAGCAGGTGACTTCGGATTGGAGGTCGCCAATTTGATACTTCAGACGAATCTTTCCAATAGGGTAGCTCCTGCCCGAATTAAAACCGCTGATGGCGGTGCTTGTAGGTGTCAGGCGATACATTGGGATGCGGAGATGATGTAGCAGACCCTTCGGGATGATGCTTATGGAAGAGCCAGGATCAATGTGCATCCGATCCACCTTCACGTCGCCGATGTATCCCGTGTAGTATAGCGGGCGATCATGTAGGTTGGTTTTGATGAGCATGTCCTGCGGAGTGAAGGCGATGTTGGGCATTGCTCCCGTGCAGGCGCTGTCTTGGAGATCCACGGGTGAGTCCTACCCGGTGAGGTTGGATTGAGCCAGATAAGCATCGGCATTTTGGAGTGCTTCGCTCAATGCAATCCGAACGTCCTTGGAGAGTCTTAGGAGTTTGTATAGTATCAATTTGGCCGGAGTGTTAGCCAATTGTGCTAAGATGTCAAAGTTATAGGGCCTCTCTAGCCCTTGGGCTGCGTCCTTTCGGAGGGATTTGTCGAAGCGAGTCTCCTTCGGCCTAGGCTTGTCGGTCGTCGAAGGCTGAGCCGGTCCCGGAGCATCAGTTGTAGTAGGTTGGTGATTTTCAGCTAGGCTGTCAACCACAGGTTGGGATTGCGCTCCGGACCGCATGACGACGGCTGTAGCTTCCTCGTTGTCTGCTAAGATTGTGTGGCAGGTCCTGATTTTTTCACTCTTTTTATTAGTGGAAGATGGTGTGGGCCGAGTTACTTCTGACACCAAGTCTGGATGGACCCACATGACCTCTCCTCGTGAGGTGGTGAGAGGTACTAGACCAGCCGCCTGTTCCCGGGGAGGTGGAAGATTGGTAATCTCTATTGTTGCCAGAGGGACGGGAATTACCCCGTCTTGAGTCTCCGTCGGAGGGAAGCTGCCGAATTGTACGGACACCATATTGGCTGCTACGGTTACTTCTTCGAAGTCGATGGCCAGAGCGTTCGAATCGATGAGGCTTTGGATGTACCGTTTTAGTTGGTAGCAGTCGTGTGTAGCGTAGTGTACATAACGGTGGTAATGGCAGAACTTTGGGTTCTCCAAATCAATCGGCCGAGGCTCCCGCCTTGGTGGAGGAAGCTGAATTCTACCTCCTTGTATGAGCATGTCCAGGATAGGCTTGACGTGGCCGTCTTCGAAAGAGTAAGTGATCTGAGGCCATTGTTTGTCTGCTGGTTGTGATTCGGGCTTCTGGGCCGTGTCGGCCACCATAGCCTGCTTTTCCTTGCTGTCCCGATTGTTGAAGGGGTTACCCCCATTATCGTTGTTGGGACGCTTGCCTTTGTTTTCTCCTTTTGAGATATGCAATCCCAGTTGGCGAGCCTTCTTCAGTCGTTCTTCGGCGCTTGTGGCGCTGATGATGAATGCCTTCCAATCTTTGAATGGACTTTCGCCCATCCAGAGACTGATCGTTGGAAGCAGTCTCTTTTGGCAAATTTCAATCAAAGAGGAATCTGGATTTCCGGAAGGCAGCTTCATGGCGGTCTGGCGGAACCGCTCGATGTAGTTCCTTGTCAACTCCTTCTCCTCTTGGACGACGTCCATAAGAGTGGACATAGTGACGTCCTGTCCTACTTCGTAGAATCATTCCAAGAACAGACGCTTGAAGTCGGCGAAGGAGTGGATGCAGTTGTCTGGTAGATTGCGGTACCAATCGAAGGCGACTCCTTCCAACGCCCCGATGAATAACCGTGTGAGGATCGCATCATCGTGGGGCAGATGGTCGGTGGTGACCTCAAAGTAAGTGATGTACCGACTTGCTGAGGTTTTACCATCATACGGGTTGATATTGAACGGCTTATATCCTGGTGGGAATGGAACATCCCTCCATTCAGCAGGGTATGGTTGCCGTATTCTGAGATCTTGAGCGTTCTCTCGGGCATGGAACATGGCTCGGAGCACCTGGACCTCTATCCTTACTTCTCGGGTCTCGTCTGTAGCAGTAGGGGCTGTTAATTCGGGAGGATTATTGCCCGGGTTTGGTGCCGCTGAGTTTGAATCCACATTGACCGCAGGGCCCGTGCTTGTTTGACCGGGCGTTCCTCCTTGTAGAGTTGGCAGGGCCGCTTTAATCTCGTCTATAGACTTGACCAGAGCAAGTAATATGGCTTCGAGATTGTCGATGCGCTGGCGATCATTGGAACCACCTTGATTGCTGTCCGTCATGAATACCGTCTTTACGTGAGGAGTGACGGAAGGAGCGATGGAGGATGTGCCCTCCGAGTCGTACCCGTGTACCGAGAAGTCATCGGGATATGTGGGAATATTGTCTTCTGGTTCGGACTCGGAGGGAGCAGTACCCCCAGCCTCAGAGTTTACTTCGTCTTGAGAGTCACGGGTGTCCTCAGGGACATCGGTGCCTGTCGTACCTGATGGGAGAATCGCTTCCCCGGGCTCGGCTCCTTGAAATATTGGATTGTTGTGGACGTTCGGAGGAGTACTACCCCCAGCTCCCTCAACTCCCAGCGATGTGGATGATGAATTTCCCATCGCGGTAAATTTCGTCTTTGAACGGGTGTGTTGGAATACACCAGTAGAGGACAACTGTTTAGACGATAGTTTCTTAGCTGTGGTGGTTGATATCTTGGGACTGGAGATACTCGTCTTTTTCCTTCTCCCTTCGGTGGGGACTTTTTGAGTGGAATTGCATGAGACAACAGGAGGTGCCTCATCTTCTGAGTTCGGGCGCTGTAGCCTTTGGAAGACGGACGGCCGATCTTCCGTCACTGTCGCGTTGTTGCAGAAGCAATTGACGATGATTTGGGTGTAGTGATGTCCAAGCGAGGACTCTTTGCACGCCGACACTCCTTCTCTTTCCTTACGTTTGTGGAGGATCGTCTCCCGCAGGTCAGAGGAACCACTCTGTTTGTTTGTCGTCGGGGGCTGGATTCGAGTGGTTGTATACAATTTTCCATCCGAGGCCCGTGTGATGGTCAACGGGACGCCCCGATAGTCAGAGATTGGGACAGATGACTGGGCCCGATGAGCCCGCGCTGCCCTAGACTTCCTCCTTTTAGCACTTGTGGGTGCGTAATAGGAGGAGTCCAAGTTGGGTACCACAGAGTCTGGCTTATCATCCAGAGAATCATCAGGGTTAGGACCGCATGAGAGACGGTCGAAGACTGATCGAGAGAAGCGTGGAACGGGCGCTATGCGGCTAGAGTTGTGTACCGTGCAGGCTGTCTGCATGCGATTGTATTCTGCCATCGGAAGAATTATTTTTGTACGGCTAGGAGTCACGACCGTACAGGCTGGCCGCATGCGGTTGGCAATTGTGGCCGCATGGGTTTTCTGCAAGCGATTGACTTCCACAGCCGTATGAGTTTTATTCGTGTGATTGGCAACTGTAGCCGTAAAAGCTATGCGGCTGACAGATATGGCTTTTTTCTATAAATAAATTCCTTTATTTATTGTGTATCTAGGAAAATTACAACTGTAGGAATCTGATCTAGAAGACGATCACTTTATCCCTTGGACTATGCAAAAAAGAAAAGCTCTCAAAATTTTGACAGTAGATAACTATGTATCTGTACAATTGAATAAGAAAAAGAACTCTATTTATAGAGTCAAAAATAATAACTGAAAAGATAACTGTCTTCACAGCCTGTGCTTAGTTGAAAATCATGCGGGATTTAACATACGCAAGGTTGTGAGCAGTTACTGGACGTGGCCTGTAACTGTTGGACACATGGCAATCATGCATGAGTCGTGTGCAAGTTACAGGACACGCAGGCTAGAGATCAGTGGCATGGCTGCCACGTACTCCAATTTGATGAAATTCACGCAGACTTGTTGAAGACGAAATCCACGCAGACTCGGGGTAGAAAGCTTCAAAATCTACGAAAACTTGGGGCAGGAAGCTTCAGAATCCACGCAGCCTTGGTGAAGAAAACTTCAGAATCCACGCAGACTTGGGGAAGAAAACTTCAGAATCCACGCAGATTTGAGGGAAAACTCAAAATACATGCAGACTTGAGATAAGACAGCCAGCTGTCTTGATTCAGCGTACCTCGACTGACACAAAATCTCTGACAGTGATTGCCTTTGTCAGTCACATTAAATGACAAGAAGCTCTTTTGGTATGCCAACTTGACGAAGGTTGAGTCTTGCTGATGAAGATTTCGAAAATCATGCAATAGACGGCTGTGATCTCTCGAATTCTGTGCATACGTGGCATACGAAGAGACATTCTTCGACTGTTGTGCTGTCAGTCATAATTACTCTCTGACAAATGATGAGCTGTCTCCTCAACGTGACTTGTAAATATTGTCCTGATCAACTGAGCGTGACTTTTGACTCTGTCCTGATCAACTCAGCGTGACTGTCATTTTTAAAGGCCTACAAGACCCCCTTCAAAGTTTTCGAAAATTTGAAAAGACTTCAAAATTTTCGAAATACTTTGAAAATAAGATGATAAAATGAAATCAGTCACGCTGAGATGACTGTTAAAAAGATTTTTACTCCAAAATGATTGGGCTGTTAGGATTCTGTGCAGTTAGGATCCCGTATCAAGCTCCTAAATCGAGGCAAATCATGATGGGCCGTTTGAAATTCTTCATGAGCTTATAAATAAGCCATATATGATCTCTTTCTTTCTTTACTTGCATTTGAGAGAGAGAATCCATAGAAAAGAACTTCAACTTTTTGACGAACTCCTTCTTCCCCGACTTCTTTCTCTTCTTTTCAACGGCAATGGCTCCCAAGAAAGCCGATGCTCAAGCCAAGGGGAAAGCCCCTGCAACTTCTTCGCGTGCTACTACTGATAGACTTCCTCGACAGGAAGTCCCGCAAGCTCCTATACATTGTAAGTGATGGGAGAACACGAACTGTTGAAGACGATGAAGATGAACTCCACATAGAATTTTTAGGATCTTTAAAACAAATAATGAAGTTTTAGAAATATATCCCCCCTTTTTAGGGCAAAGGATATTAACAAAGTATGCCCCCTCTTTAGGGTTGGCCATACTTCACATCTTCGTGTTTACGAAGCTCTGTGTTTTACGCAAAAATGGAGCATGACTCTCATGACTCTGCGTGACTTTTCATTTTGGCAGAAATGTCAATTTTGAATTATTCACGCAGACTTCTGAGAGTCATCTTTTGGATAGATTAGTCTTGATCTGTCAGAGTGTTTTTGTCATTTTTACTTAAATGTGATTCTGGCAATGATATATGACTTTCATCCTAATCTGTCTGAGCTTTGCGTGAATTAATCATCTGCATGAATAAATCACTCAGCATGTCACAGTAGTATATCCATATAGAGTCTGCGTGACTTTTGAAATTTCCTTCAAATACTGTGATACACACATAGACATAGATATATCTGACTTTTGTCTTCTGCCATTTCTTATAGTGAACATCCGAAGCGAAGAAGCAGATTTTGAAGGGTGCTTGAGTATCTCATTTAAGCATGATCTATCTCATATAACATTCCCTCAATTTGATCTTCCTGAAGTAAGACTATCACTGTTGGCCAATCAAGACCACACAACCTTACTCTGCTTGATGAATGGACAACCTTTCCAGAGTCTGGATCTGGTATCCCACAAGAAACCAGCATTCTTGTTCGGAGATGCTATAGCACAAAAATCTCAGCCGAAGGGCATCAGGGAGAAGGTATGCTTCTGCTTTGAGGGGGATGTGAAACAACCCATGTATTGGCCAAAGGTTTCTCGGGGCTTGTCAATCATGAGACTTATGCATGCCAGCTATCCGAGAAAGATGTCCTGGTATTTGACAGAATATCAGCAGGCGAAAGCAAGCCGTATTATTTACAAGAAGGATGGATTCTTTAGTGCCCCGGAGAACCATGTATCAGTATTTCGGGGTTTGAAGCCTGGATGTATACCACCAGAAGACTCATCCATAGTGATGCCCTTTAGGATGCCCATATTCATAAATGAATTTATGTCAAACCGGAATGCATTCTATCCGACCGATTCGAGGCCGAGGATGAACGGCCTAATGAATCAGGAGAATGTGAGATGGAAGACTTTGGTCCACTGGGCTTTGGAAAATTTTGGAACTGAGTTGAAGAAGATTAATCTTTATGATGTCGTCGTCAACTCATCTTACGGCTTCAAACCCAACCCCTTCCTATTCCTGGCTTTGGTTGAGAGATACAACCACAGGACGGGGATTTTTATGACTCCAAAAGGAGAGATGGGCTTCGCCCTTCATGAGATGGAACACATCTCACACCTGCCTTCAGGCTTGCTGCCGTATGAGGAGTATGTTCCTACGACAGAAGAGCTGAACTTTGTGTCAGAGAAGAACCCAGAGATGGTCCATCTATTTGAAGAGATGATGTGCCATTTTGGCACATGTACTCTATATTACAAGGGTTCCAAGGATGAAGCTGGCAACCACATTCAGAAGTGGATGTCCTACCTTTTCATGAACCGTGAAAAGGACGATAAGAAAATAAATGAAAAGAGGTATTATCAGATTAGCAACTTCAAGCCTCTCTCTGAGAGTGAGATCACTTATTTGCTGGAGAAATACGACTGCAAGGATTTCACCATTACTGAAGATTTGTACGAGTTCAAAGCTGGAACCACTTTCAGCTCTTATGTGCGGCAGAGTGGCAAGAGTCTGTCAAGGAACGGTCACTTGGCAGAATTCCTATCTCTGTGGTTAAGGAGAATCATCGTTCCCGGCTCCAGTTCCTTGGACAGGATACACAGAGGTGTTATCTTTGCAGCGGTACGCCTTGTGTATGGTTACAAGCTGGACTTATTATCAGCGATGACCTGCAGACTAAATGCAGGTCTTCGGAATTTTGTAACTACCATGTTGTCTGCTCAGAGGCTGATGACAGAAGAATTCCCAAGGATAGAGATGCCTTTCACATTTTTATATGGTTGGCTTCTCCTTCATCATGATGGTCTGATACCTCCAGGAGCAGGAGGGAGTAGCAGTCTTTTTCTGGAGAGGTACTCTGGAGAGACATTCTGGAAGGTTCACACCCTCCCAGAATGCAGAAATGTATTGAATAGGGCATCACATTGGTCAATCCAATGTGTCCCTCCACCATCGGGCTATGAGAGTATGCCCTTAAATATGATGGACGGAGATATGGGAAACCGACTAGATGATGTAGCCGTCCAATGGTTACAGAGGATCCGGCCTTCTCATCTAGTATATCGTCACGAAGAAATGGCATATCTGGAACCATATTTACCAAGCCGATTTACCAGACAATTCGGGTATGACCAACTCCACGTTGGGAACCCCACTACTTGTTTATCTGCTCGTGGAGGACTCATCGACGGAGCTCGAGCTTGGAGATATTTTGCAGCTAGAGATACAAAGGTCGTATTCTCTATGCCTAATCCTTTGTCTAGCTCGGGGCCAAAGATGTTTTATACGTATGCATGCTTCTATGTGTCGTCGAGCACCTTCAGACCGAGTTTCAATCTGAAGCCCTTTGTTGCAGAGGATGATCCAGCTCCATCGAAGAGGTCAAAGAAGAAAATTGTTATTCAGCACTTTCCTTCAGAACCCGAAGATGAGACAACAGAAGTTGAGCCTCCCTATGAATTATTCCAGGAAAGAAATTTTCCTGATGAGGTCCTTCCTCCTATATTTATATCTCTTTCTAAGAGGAAGAGAAGTGACGAATCTGAGACCATCTCCAAGAGGAGTACTAGGTCTCAAACATCCAAGAATAAGAAGAAAGGGGTCTCGGTGACTGCTACTTCATCTTTGGGCGGTATATCAGTTGATGAAGATGATGCCGCTGATAAGGACGAAGAGACTGATGAAGACGACGCTCCTTTGATAAGGAGGTCGAGAGGCAAATATGTTAAGAAGTTTGTCAGCAAAATTAAAGGCAATAAACTCCTAGAGACAATCATGAGTGGAGGAGTTTTGCCAGAAATCAATGAAGCAGCTTCTACTGAGAAGACCGAGTCTGATAATATTCACCTTGTAACAGCTTCAACTGAACAGACTGAAGTAGAATCTGTTCAAGTTCAGGAAACAGCTGCTCCAACCATAAGTAGAGTAGCTATTGAACCCTCGGAGACGAGGATGATCCCATTTGAACATGGGACAGAGGGCGTCATTCAAGCACTGGATGACCAGATTGATTACTCTGAAGAAGAAATAGCTCCGGGAGAAGTTACCAAACAGTCAGAAGTTCCTGAAACTCAAGCTGAAGAAAATATTTCTTTGGCTAGAGGCAGTGAAGACGTGCCGGCGTCTGAGCTATCAGCTGCTGATAATCTGTTGATGAATGTTTGTCAAGACATCGTTCTTCGAACCAATATTCCAGAGACTGCTGAACCGGCAGCTAATACCGAGCTTGCTATCGTCACTGTTCCAGAGACTTATGAGGATGTGAATATCGTTGACTCTAAATCAGAAGCTCACTCTGAAGATGAAGAAGAAGTTGAACGAGGAGAAGACTGGCATGCTGGCACCTCTACCCCTTATGATGAAGACAAAATCAAGGGGAACAAAATGGAACTTAGCCCTGAATCTGCTCACTCTTCAGATAATGTTCTAGTACCCAGTAATTCTGGAGCTGGAAGCAGCCATATAAAGCAGGTATCGGATACAATCATGGACCGACTGCGAGAAGAAGCAAAACTCCCTCCCCATACCGAATATGAACCTCAGCCAGGTAGACCTTTAAATTCTGTTTCCCGCTGTTTCTTTTTCTTTGAATGCTGATTATATTTTTCTTTAACTGTAGGAACTGCTGCAGCAATGAGTTTGACTCATGCTCCGCTTATCCAGGCTGATGCTGATGAAGGGAGTTCACACTTGCCAACTTCTCCGGTCGTACATACTTCTGTTCCGAGGATAGAGAATATTCAAGCTTCTTCTTCCATGATGACAGCGACTCCTGGATTCGAGACTGGGCTAGCAAGAACCCTGGGAATGTATCCGGAGATCATTTACTCATATTTAGATACATATTCCAGACGCTTCTTGAAGGATGAAGCCATGCCCTTTTCTGATCTTCGAACTATGGTCAAGTTTCCACTGATGGCGCTGCGACATGCTGGTTGCGAATCTCGGTGCATCTTCTTTGAACATCTCCTGAATGAGTTAGAAGTAACTATCCGAAAATACTGGGAGACCAAGAAAGAGGATATCCAATCTTTAACTGTAGCTGAGATTGATCAATTAGAGCATGAAGCACAGTCCCAACAGGCAGCTCTTGAAGCATTTCTTGCCTCTTCTACTGAAAAATTAGTAGAAAAGGGCGAGGAAATATTAGCTGCTCGTCAAAGAGTAGGGCTTTTAGAGAAAGATAAAGCGTCCAAGACTGAAGAACTAAAGAAATTGAAAGAGGAATTAGCTCGTCTTCAAGAGCGCATTGCTGTCATGGAAACAGATCAAGCTGAGGTTGCTACTGCTTATATCTCTGAAGTTGAACGCTGTGAGACTCTTCAGAAGGAGCGAGAACAGATGCAGGCGGAACAGATTGAAGAAGTCAACCGTCGCTAGTCTACCATTATTACTTTTGATGAACAGAATGTTTCAATTATAGCAGCAGAACGAGTTAGAAAAACTCATGAAGAGAAACTGACTGTTGTTCTAGATCGTATTAGGGAGCTGATAACTCCAAATGAGTGAATCTCTTTTATTTTCACTTTCACTTGTATTTCTTGTTTTGATTCTGGAATGAAAGTAAATGAAAATCCTTGATCTGATTTTTGGTTTTGCTGTTTTGATAATAATAGATTCATAGAAAATATGTTCAGAGGTAAATAATACATGACATATTTCAGTAGAATAGAAGATACAAACAAACTTTGTAATTCTATCAAATGATATTAAACCAGAAATGATCTTAGTTTAATACTGATTGGAAAAAATAGAATTCAAACATAAAAATATCTTTGAACTCAATTTTTCATGATCTTTAGACTCGGAAATCAAAAGACTAGATGAATGAACGGGTTAACCGTCAGATTATAATGAACGGACGAACCGTCGGATAGATGAACGGATGAACCGTCAGATGAACGGATGAACCGTCAAGTATGAATCACTTTTCAAAACAGTCAATAGAAACCATATTGGAAGACAGAAGGTTGCAGTAGAAGTCACCGATACTCGTATCAGAATCCCAAGAAGTGGTACTAGAAGAATCAGATCTCTTATCTTCGTCAGACTCGAGATCTTCATGGATAATATTGATAAAAGGAGTAGGAGCTATATAGCCCAATCCGTATTTCGTCCTTCCATATTTCAGAGGAGAAATACGAACAGGCATTTTTCTTCCTTTTCCACTATTGAGGCCAGTCCTGAAGTCATAGCCCATATTTTTGATGATGTCTTTAGATTGCTGACTATAACGACGTAGTTGTAATCTTCCAGTATCATCATTTTTGTCATCATCTTCTAAATCAGAAGGACTTTGGGGCCCTTTATAGAAGAATATTGGAATGTCTCCTGGCTTTCTGCTGGGAACTAGAAAGTATGAAGATTGTATAGGTTCTAGGGATACATCTGTATGAACAGTCTATACAACCCCTATGGTTATTGCGTTCAAGTCATCTAACAAATGTAAATAACTATGAACATAATTGCACACATCAATGTACTGCAAAGGTGGAGACTTTTTATTAAATGTAAAAGCAGCAATATTTACATTGGAAGAAGGCTGAGCCTTAGAGATTTTAGCCAAGTCAATGACTAAAGGGGGAGAAGAAGAACGAGAAGAAGCGTTGTTTCGATTAAGATCGATAACAAATGGCTCAGAAGAGGTGAGCTCCCTTGAAGCTTGAGATGGAAGAATAATCCGCCCTCCAACTGGAATTAGCAGAGTATCTTGTTTCACATGTGGAGATGCAGGAATTGCAGTACGCCCACTGACAGGAATAATCATTGTGTCTTGAGCAAACGACTGAGGTAACGGAGAAATTCGTCCAGTCACCGGAATGATGAAAGAACCTTCTCCAGAGGGTTTGGGAGATTGTTGCTGAGTAGTTCGACCTTTAACAGGAATTATTAAGGTCTCACTTTGTGCATCCTCTTTCTCCATAGCTTGTATGACCCTTGTATACTCTTCTTTGTACATTCGGGAATCATTGAAATAAGCTTCAACCCCATGGAAGGGATTTATGTCAGCAACTTCTTTTTGTACTCTTCCATTGCTATCAATGTATTTAAAATACTGATGAAGAGTAGAAGGCACCACATTATTTTTATGAAGAAAGGCCCTCCCCAGAAGAAGATTATAGGATCCCACGATCTCGATCACATAGAAAGTGACTTTGGATCTGAAATCACCTATTTGAAGCTTCAGATGAATCTTTCCCAATGGCTCGCTTCGGCTTTGATTGAATCCCAGGATAGTAGTAACCGTCTTGGAGAGTTTGTGAAGAGGGATTTTTAGTTCATCCAATAGGCTCTTTGGCATTATGCTTATAGCAGATCCTGGAACAATAAGGATACGATCTAATTATCTTCATTGTATCGATATAACCGGTGTAGTAGAGAGGCCGATCATGTCGATTATCCTCCAGTAGCATGTCCTCTTGTGTAAAAGTGATATTTGGGATAATCTCCAGTACACTGTTGCAATGTAAGCAAGTAGCAGGTTCCGCATCTGGCTTCTTCAATTGTGCAAGACAAGAGTCAGCCTGTAGAAGCGCTTCACTTAACGTCTCCCGAGTCTCTTTGGAAAGACGTAGAAGTTCAAAGAGGGACATTCTAGCTGGAGTATTAGCAAGCTGAGCTAAAATGTCGAAATGATAAGGCTTTTGAAGTCCAAGAGGAGAGGACTTCTTGATTGGCTTATCAAACCGAGCCTGTTGTTTGCCTTCCTCAAAAGCTGTAGGCTTGGAAGGAGCAGGTTCGACTGGTGTAGTTGAAGGAACAGGTGCAATGGATGATTCTTCTTCAGGAGGAACATTAGGAGCATCTTTATCAGCTGGAGGAATATCAGGAGTATCCTCAGGATTCTTGGAATAATCCCTTAGATAAGGTTTCCCCTTTCTAGTGGCACTAACAAGTGCTTCTTCTTTCTCTTTTGGCTCTGTGTTAGAGATAGATCCAAAAGAAGTCATATGACATGACTTAATCTTTCCAGCCTTCTTAGACTTTCAAGAAGTAGTCTTTTGAGGAGAAGACGATTCAAAATCTGCCACTAGATCAGGATGGATCCACATGATTTCTCCTGTTTCCAAAGTGATTGGCACTAATCCTTTAGACTGTGGAGGAGGAAGATTCACTATGTCAAGAGTTGCCTTGGGAATAGGAACGATCCCACTTTCAAGGAGTTGAGGAGGGAAATCTCCGAATTGCATAGAGACGACGTTGGAGGTGACGGTCTTCTCTTTTGGAGTAAGAGAGATAGCTCCAGATTTAATCATTTCTTGGATCTTTCCTTTCAGTACATAACATGTACGAATTGTATGACCCAGCATTCTGTGATATGGGAAGTATTTGGGATGATCTGTCTTACCAGCTTCATCAGGTTTCTTGATCTCAGGTAATTGTATCTTATTACCTTTCAGCAGACATTCAAAGATACCAAGGACATCGTCGTCATCGAAAGAGTATTCTTCTTTAGGGCGAGATATTCTTGGTTGTTGAGTTGTAGGAGTTTGAACAGTTGATGCATCTTTGCTCTGAAGATTAACTTCAAGAGTTTCTTTTCCCTTGCGAGCATTGTTTTTATTGTTAGTACCTTGACCTATTTCTTTAGGAGTCATCTGCACTCCTAAACCTTTGAAGGTTTCAGCACTAATTTCTGCGGCCTTGGCACTAACTATGAAAGAAGGCCAGTCTTGGAATTGGGTGGATCCTGTCCACATGCTGATGATTGGCAACAAGTTTGATTTGCATGTGTCGATGGTGACAGCATCAGGAGTTCCAAGAGGCATCTTCAGAGCTTCTCTTCGAAACCGTTCAATGTACTCTTCTGTAGTTTCATTATTTTTCTACTTGATTCTAATAAGAGCAGACATAGTCATGTCATTGAGCCCTTCATAGAACCGTTCAAGAAACATCTGTTTGAAACCGGCAAATGAGGTAATGCTCCCATCTGGGAGACTTCTATACCATTCATAAGCTGTTCCCTTGAGACATCCAACAAACACCCGAGTAAGGAGGGCGTCGCTTGGTTGCAGCTGATCAGTCATCACTTCAAAGTGATTAATAAACTGACTTGGAGAAGTGGTTCCATCATAGAATGAGATAGTAGGAGGCTTGTATTTAGGAGGATACGATACTTGCTTCCATTCTATCGGATAAGGTTGTTTGATGCCTAACCTTTGTAAACCATCCTTCTGTTTGAATGCCTCGAATTGAGTTTTGAGATTCCTCAATTCTTCATTAACAACTCCGAAAGATTGTGGAGTTGTAACTTGTAGAGAATAGTTGGAAGGAGGAACAGCATTATAAGCACTACCCCCAGCTCCAGAGAGACTAGGGTTTGGTTGAGCTGGTCCAGGAGTATTGGATTGTACTGCTGGAGGAACTTGTACTGGACTCATATCAGTGTCAGTTGGTATGGCATCTGGTACAGTCTGTCGATTTTGCAACTGAGCTGTCATGAGTTCATACATTGATTTCATAGTATCAGCCATAGACTTCATTTGATGTTCCAAAGAAGCAATTCTTTGATCTTGAGGAGTCAAGGAAGAAGAAGGTTCATCAATATTCCCATCAACCATATAAGTTATGATTGTACGAGGGATTATTGCTTTGTGCATCAAAGTCAATTATAGGAGAACTACCCCCAGTAGGAAGAGGTGGGAAGTTAGATTCTCCAAGGAATTCCGAATCATCTTCACAGATCAAATTTCTTTGACTAGAAGCCAGGACTCTTGCTCTGGTATTTCTATATACTCCATCTGGACTATCAACTCTACCTCCAGCATCCCGAGAGGTCATGTTGACAGAAGCAAACAAAGGCTCATCTTCATCAGGCATAGGTTCACACTGAATCCGATTGAAGACAGATTGTCTTTTAGTTTGACATCTGTATTGCATTGTGACTCTTGGCTGGAAGTCACATTCATGATCAACATGGTCATGAGCCATTGATTGACATCTGCATTGAATTATGACTCTTGGATAGAAGTCACATTCAGCATGGTCCTTTGTCACAAAATTACTCCTTCTCTTCTATTGAAGATATTCTCGTAAATCTGTTTGTGAAGATTGAGGAGTATATTTCCTGTTCTTGGGTCTTGATGGCTCTTGATTATATAGAGAATGATTAATATGAGCCACATAATTTCTTGCATACTCTGCATCTGGATCTCTTATCCTTGTTTCCAACTGGTATGGTTTCTTAACACCAGAAGTGTTAATTTTTGTTTTTAGATCAGTTGGAGGTAACACATTAGTTTTGGAAACATGGAGTTTTCCTTCCATTGATCTGGATATTTGCAGAGAAGAAAAAGTTGAACCACCCCTTTGATTAGGAGTTGGTAACAGACCTTTTCTAGACAAATTCTGTGTCCAATTCGAAGAAGTCATAGAAGAAGACATTAAGGAATGTTTCTTCTTAGACTCATTCAAGTTTTGAGACATAGAATGTCCAGAAGGAAGAGTAGTCAAAAGACCATCTTCTTTTCTTTGACTAACAAAATTGTCAGTCAAAGCTGTTCCTGAAGTAAAAACTACAGGAGCAGAAGAAACAACTAAAGAGTTATTCCTTTTCGAAGGGACTTTGTGTGGAAGATCACTCCCAGTTCTAGTAGGACTTGGCAAAGAAGAAGAGATAGCTAAAGAGCTATTCTTCTTAGATGAAATACACGCTGAAACAGGCTTGGTTAAAGAACCAGTGCTGTTGGCATGACTTTTGACTTTGAAAATACACGCTGGAACAGATTTGGCTAAGGAGCCAGTATTGTTAGCGTGATTGTTGATTTTAGAATTACACACTGGAACAGACTTGGCTAAGGAACCAGTACTGTCAGCGTGACTTTTGGGGTTGAAATTGCACGCTGGAACAGATTTGGCTAAGGAGCCAGTACTGTCAGCATGACTTTTAATTTTGGAAACACACACTGGAACAGATTTGGCTAAGGAGCCAGTACTGTTAGCGTGATCTTTGATTGCTGTCATCTTCGAGCGCACAAGAGTGTGCGTGCTTGCAGTAGAGTTCTTGCCAGTGTTAGGAGTAGACACTGTGGCAAAGACTTCACCATTGGCTGCCAACTGATTCTTAGGGACATAGACAGAGTGTCCCTTCGACTTGGCAGTGATGATGGAGGCTGTAGTGGGCTTACCACTCTTAGCCCGCTGTATTTCTTCATAGGCGAGTTGATCGAATTGGATCGTCATCACCTTCTTCGTCGAGCCGATTGACGAAGTGTCGTATTGAGTTGTTGCCATCTCAGAAGAGGAGATAGTTTTCCCCAGCAGAGTCGCCAATTTGTTTTCCATAAATAAATTCCTTTATTTATTGTGTATCTGGGAAAATTATAACTGTAGGAATCTGATCTAGAAGACGATCACTTTATCCCTTGGACTATGCGAAGAAGAAAAGCTCTCAAAATTTTGACAGTAGATAACTATGTATCTGTACAATTGAATGAGAAAAAGAACTCTATTTATAGAGTCAAAAATAATAACTGAAAAGATAACTGTCTTTACAGCCTGTGCTTAGTTGAAAATCATGCGGGATTTAACATACGCAAGGTTGTGAGCAGTTACTGGACGTGGCCTGTAACTGTTGGACACATGGCAATCATGCATGAGTCGTGTGCAAGTTACAGGACACGCAGGCGAGAGATCAGTAGCATGGCTGCCACGTACTCCAATTTGATGAAATCTACGCAGACTTGTTGAAGATAAAATCCACGCAGACTCGGGGTAGAAAGCTTCAAAATCCACGCAAACTTGGGGCAGGAAGCTTCAGAATCCACGCAGACTTGGTGAAGAAAACTTCAGAATCCACGCAGACTTGAGAAAGAAAACTTCAGAATCCACGCAGATTTGAGGGAAAACTCAAAATACACGCAGACTTGAGATAAGACTGCCAACTGTCTTGATTCAGCGTACCTCGACTGACACAAAATTTCTGACAGTGATTGCCTTTGTCAGTCACATTAAATGATAAGAAGCTCTTTTGGTACGCCAACTTGACGAAGGTTGAGTCTTGCTGAAGAAGATTTCGAAAATCACGCAATAGACGGCTGTGATCTCTCGAATTCTGTGCATACGTGGCATACGAAGAGACATTCTTCGACTGTTGTGCTGTCAGTCATAATTACTCTCTGACAAATGATGAGCTGTCTCCTCAGCGTGACTTGTAAATATTGTCCTGATCAACAGAGCGTGACTTTTAACTCTGTCCTGATCAACTCAGCGTGACTGTCATTTTTAAAGGCCTACAATGGCCGCATGAGTTTTCTTCATGCGGCTGGAGGATGTAGCCGCATGAGCTTTCTTCCTGCGGCTGAAGGATGTAGCCGCATGAGCTTTCTTCCTGCGGCTGATAACTTTATGCGGTTCGGATCTCATAGAGTTCCCCTTTGCCCCTGCAAGTCCAGCATCATAGTGTTTTCTTCTGCCGGACTTGGGGACAGCGGAGTTGTCTACGATCTGAAGTGGGGCCGTAGGGGAATCTTGCTCGCCGTCTTGAACAACAGAGGGTGTCTCTGCAAGAGCTTCAGCAGGAACGAAGGATCGGGGTCTCCATTCCTTACGGGCCTTCTTTGTGCGGGCTCGCTTCTGGACCAGGCCAGTACTTTTGTCGGAGAGCATCTCTTCGAACGTCTGTTGGTCGAACCGGGCGTCCATCTTTTGTTGCGTGGAGCCAAGCTTGGCTGCATCCGATTGCGTCACCAACTCCTCAGCCGTGGAGAAGTTAGTCCCCAGCAGAGTCGCCATCGTGTTTACCATAAAATATAAAAGAACAGAACAATTATCGGAGGACCGAACTTTTACTTCACGTTACAAACTCGCTTGTACAAAGAAAGCCTAGGGACGAAAACCTAGGTACAGCAGTCTAAGTACAATTGTTTATTTTAGATTCTGGGGGGTGACGATAGAGGCTCGGAAAGGCGACGGCAGCCCTGTCTTACTCCTTGGACGATCGGTATGCAGCCTTGGCTCCTTGTGAAAAGATGGTTGGCGTTGACGAAAAAATGCTCTTCTTGCTCCTTTGTTGCTCTTCTGGCTTCTCTCTCTCTGTGTATTCTTTTCTCTGACTATTGGGGGAGGTCTCTCTGTATATACGTATTTTTCTCTCTGAAATTGTATATCTTACAAGGGAATGGCACCTTGCTATTTATAATAGTGGGATGTGATCATTAGGGTTACAAATGATTAGCTCTTGGAGATGGTCGCGGCTTGGAGATTGGTCCATCTTGGCCATTCATTTTAATTATGATGAATCTGGGCCATTAGGTGTAGATTACACAAAATCCTATGAGCAATTAATGCTGATTGGAATAAATCTTCCTTATACTGATCTTCTGATATCTGCGAACAAATCAGATCTATTCTTCTGCCATGTGTCCCAGATTTATTGGGATCTGACCCAATCTTTAATGGCAGCAAATCTGAGGAATTAATCGGTTTAGGACACGTGTCCTAGGAGCTGCTGGGGGGATCTGGACCGCATGACTAGTGAGCCGCATATGATTGTGAGCCGCATATGAATGTAGGCCGCATATGGTTAAGCCCACGTGTCAGGGCTGCGTGGGCAGTGGCCCTCACTTGAGTCATCTAACCACAGAGGAGTAATCCTTGTGGGCCGCATAGGTATATATTCGTCTGGGCCACAAGGACATGATATTCTTAAACCGCATGAGAAGTCCTCGCTCGAGCCGCATGAGGCTTTCATGGCCTGAGCCGCATAGGGTGGATTCACTCAGAGCCGCATGGGAAGTCCTTTGCTTGAGCCACATGAGGCTTTCATGGCCTGAGCCGCATAGGGTAGATTCACTCTGAGCCGCATGGGAAGTCCTTTGCTTGAGCCGCATGAGGCTTCTATGGCCTGAGCCGCATAGGATTTATTCTGAGCCGCATGAGAAGCGAGCCGCATACGAATGCCCACGTGGCAAGGCCACGTGGCATTTTTATGGCTCTCGGGGGATTTGTGTCAGAGATTTCTTTTCTCTTCCCTAGAGATTCATCATTATGGCAGAGCCATAATTATCTTCTTTGGTGTCAGAGCTGTCAACTTTTCAGAGGGGTGAGCCGTCATAGCAATTAATGCAGCATGGGTCGGAGGGGAGCACTATCAGGCCACGTGTCCTCTGAGTCGCATGGAATGCCTTGGGCCGCATAGCTCCTTATGCCGCATGATTCCCTAAGCCGCATGAGTCTTCTGAGCCGCATGGATCTTTCCCGGCCGCATGAATCATTTCCTTTAGTATTTTCCATGCTTCTACAGTTGCGGGTTCATCCAGCAGATTCTTGTTGAAGCTAGTCAGATCAAAGCGCAGGAGAGGGAAATATAGTACGGAAGGGAGCGAACGATCTGTCAGCTAGCCAAAGAGGGTTACCCTCAAGGGGACCCGAACGATCTTTCCCACAAATTTTGATTAATAAATCTCCTTGTTAGGACTCCACTCCTCTTTTTCACTCCTTATCCTACTTATATCTCAACAAGAAGGAAGAAGCAAAAGCTGACTCAACCATAGTCCGAGGAAGAGGGAAGGTTAGAAGAGCTCATATTTGAACTAACATCGGATACCTACTTGAAGAAAACAAGAGTTGTGAACTCCTCCAACAAAGACAACTAGCCCTTCCGACAAAAGAAGGGAGAATCTTCGGATCTTTCATTCCTAGGGCTTAAAGACTCGCTTCGATCCTTTTGTCTTCGTCTTTTCTGACAATGGCAGCTAAGCTAGTTCAATAGAAGCTGGATTTCTACGTAAAAGCTCAGTTTAGCCCCTCTAAATTTTTTTCGTAAGCTTGAAGCTTGGTCTTGAGGCCTAAGAGTATAGTTTCTGAACTCCTCTTGGTGGTGGAGTAGATAGTTTAGGCTGAGAGTATTAGGCCAATGATCTAACTATGTTTTTTTAGTATGGTTATTCTATTAAGTTTAACATTATGATAATACTAATATTTATGCTATCAATATAGCATTGATACTTAAATTGAGCATAGTCCTAATGAGCATAAAACTTATCATACTTGTTACTATGTATATTGCTTTCTTTGTCTAGCATGTACGTGCAGAAAAGCAATAGAGCAAGCTCAGTATGGACATATGCAATAAAAAAATCATGATGGGCCAAAGACGACGGTATCCTACAAGATTTCTTTGAACCACCCGACGACATCTCCGAAGCCATGCACTCGGGAGTTTCGCTGCCGGTCAGCGGATGGGGGTCGAGGGGGGAGCGCCCTCCCTCCCGTGCGGGTTCAGGGGCTTCGCCCCCGAAAGGTATTCAATTTTCACAAACTGGGTATCTTTGGACAACTGTAGTCAAGGAAAAATGACATCATCTATCAAGAGAAGAAGCCAAGATATGCCATCATCATTTCAAGACTTTGAATAAGCATGCACCTGTTATAGTATATCTGGAGTTTGTAATGAGTCTTATGAATAATTGTAAACACAAGAAATGGATAAAAAATTGAAAGCTATGGTAGTAGATAACCCTTGACTACTGTTGAGCAGACAGTCGGATGAATTGACGGATCTCCGCAAAATTCTGAAGGATGATCCGAATGGACCAAAGAAAAGCTTTTGTGAACTTTCAGATTATCCAATGGACATCCGCAGAAATTCAACGGACAATCCGAATTATTACTGTTTGGAATCCAACGGTCGGATCTTTCCCATCAGTGAGCCCAACGACTCTTACTATAACCATTGTCATATGCAGGCGGATGATCCGACGGACTTCCACAGAAATCTGACTGATCTTTTGACTGCTGACAGAAAGTTGCTTGTTTGTACTTTCTCTTTGCTTTGGTTATAAATAGCCTTGAACTCCTTCATTTAAGGTTCATGCTTTGATCCCATAAAAGTTCATCCACAAACACTCCACTAAAGCTTTCACTTGCCATTCCACAAATTGTGTTAGAGTGTTCTTGAGTTATAAAAGTAAGATCTTCATCTTGTTGTAAGGAGATCAAAACCTTCTTGTGAAATGTCGAAGTTGAAGAGTCTTTGGATAAAAGCTCCCGTGTAAGAAATTGGGGAGCCTTCGGATAAAAGCTCACATTGTATTATTTGCGATAATAATGGATTAAAGCCGGAGAGAGTTCCGGGACTGGAGTGTCCCTCGGGAGGATACCAGGATACATCGGGTGTCGGTATTGTTATTGCTTCTTCTCTTTCATTCTTAATCTTTAAATTGCCTATTAGCAATCGTTTAGTGCTTGATTAGTTAGTTTGACCCTATTCATTTCCCCTCTAGGGTGCTTAAAGAGAGCTCATTTTAGGCAAGTACACCTTGTAAACTCTTGAACAATATTGTTTTATTGTCATTTTCGTTTTCTTTGGTATTAAATGCTCAATTTTGTATAAAACTTATTTTATTTAATATGTAAATAAATATTAATATTTACTTAATTAGAAAACTCAATATCGAACAATATTGTTTTCCTGTAAATATTAATATTTACTTAATTAGAAAACTCAATATCGAAAGTGTTACTGGAGTTACCACCATGAAACCTAGTCTATATGATGTAGTAATTATTTCCAGCTAGACTTATTTTTGAAAAATTTTGGGAAGATATTTCGGCCCCTAAAACCTGAATTTTTTGGGTTTACTATGGTTTTATGCCATAATCGACATACCACTGGTATACTGGTGCATAGCATAAGTATACCATTGTGTATCAGTTCAGATTATAGAGACTTGATGTGGTATAAAATCGACATATCGCCAGTATACATGTTATGCACCCAAGTTTCAAAGTTCATGTTTTTCTTTGAGTTTCTTCTATCTGATCTTGCTTTATTGCTTACATGCTTATTACTTTAACATGCGTATCTGCGATTAATGATTGCCTAGACTTGATTTATAGTGGTACCTGTGCTCGGTGCACGAGGGTATCCCATTACACCTTATTTACTTGCCACGTGATGGGCACTCCGTCTTGATTATATTGTGCTGTCTTGTCTTGTCATGTCTTGTCTTGTTCCCGACTTTCTTATAGCACGAAGTTGTTATCCTTACATGTCTTGTACTTGATCTTGTCTTGATTCTTGACGTGGCACATCGTAGCGCACTCATGTCTTGCTTATAACAACGTGGTTGTTCATGTCTTTTGCTTGTACTTGTGATTGTAAATCTTGTCCAGGATCTTGTATATTCTCGAGGGGAGTATTATGTCTAGGATGGATTCTGCAGAATACCATGACCACAAATCCTAAAGTAAAGTATTAAAGATTAAAAACTAGCTTGATTATCTAGAGAATTGGGAGAGAAGGTTTCCAGGTTGCGTGCAGTCCCCTATCTTGTCGTCATCTTGATGGATTTGGAGGTTTTCGTTGTGAAGGGCACACTTCTAACTCACCTCATAGTGATAAATCATGTAGTTGCTTATTATTATTAGCTCACCATCGTGTGGAGCGAACCTGGCTCTCCATGTGTGATGCATGCTGACCTCATTGTTGTATGATGCCTTCTTATTTAGGATACACATCTCCTGGGTGGTGCATCTGCTCTATTTATCTATCTTGTACTTTGGTTGGATAGCTTTGACAAACTACAGGGTGTGTGATCGTTTAGAAATCCTCAAATTGTATATGGTAGTAACTAGGATTTGTGATAACCTATTTACCTAATGCAGCAAGCCATACTTCTTGCTTGGCGTTGATTGATGGATGGACTCCATTTTATGTTTATGTTCTATGAGCTGTTGAATGATTTGAGGATAAGTTTTTTTTCCAGGAGACGGTCTGTAACTCCAGTCCTTGTTTGGTTTACCGGTTGTAATCCCACTTCCCAATAAAAGCCCATTTTTTATTCCTAATAACTTGTTTGATCATCTCATGGGAAAGGGATGGCAATTTGGTAAATCATAGAAGTAGAGTGGAACTTTAGTAAATTCGGATGAAGGGTGGCATTTTTTGTAAATTCCTAGTATCAAATATTTAATTATATATGGAAGGAGAGGATATTTCTAGAGTACATTTAGTTTAATTAGAAGACCAAGAAGTTTCCATCTAACCACCCAAACTAATTCTCTAACTAACCTCCATTAGTCCCAACCACCTTAACTAACTTGTAACTAACTATATCTATCTAGGAATATTGTATCGAGTCATAATCTTAGTTTAGGCTAAAAGCTGTATTTCAGTTTGCAAATTGATGGTATTTTATTTGCAAATACTGAATTATTCCAAACCAAATTCCATAAATACCAACTGATCCCTCGGTTTCCTTCACCCCAGTCCTCTGTGGCGAAGCCCTGTCAAATTGGTATCTCTACTAGGCCTGTCAATGGTCGACCAAAATCCGTATCCGATCCGTATTCGAACCGAAAATATCCGAAATTTCGGATACGGATACGGATTCGGATATCTTATCGGATATTTATCGGATATCGGATACGGATACGGTAAGTGCCATATCCGAACCAATAAAATCCGAACCAATAAATATTTAATTTTTTTGAATATCGTCTCGGACCCATGAGCTCAGGACCGTCCCGGGACTATCTATATGAAGGTGCATTGTATATCATATAGTCCCGAACTTGATATTTCATGCTAGAAATTGGCATGGACAGTGTTCTGGGGGTTTTTTAGCTTTGGCATGTCAAAAGTAGTCGGAGCCATAGGAAGTGTACGCTGGGATCCACCAGTGGTGACTTTTTTTGGGTCTTGTGTAGCTTTCCCGAAAGCTAGGATTAGTCCATGCTGCCTTACCTTCTTTTGCAATTAGCATATAATTTTCGTTGCTGTTTAAGGTTTGTTGGTGGTAGAATATCAGAATCTAAACATGGGTTATTACGTACATTGTAGAACAAAAAGAAGATTGAATTGTTCACACTATATTGTTTTGTTGCATGGAAATGATATATGATGTACAAATTTACTTAAAGTTTTGAATACTGCTGTGAATACTAATTACTCTCAAGTCTCTTTTCATTCATTACCAAGCTAGCCTAATATGAGTGTTATCTTAACTTTTAGGTATCAAAGAGTCAAAGACAAGCCTCCTGCAAACTGTGGTTTTTGGCTATAAACAAGACAAGCCTAATATGAGTGTTATCTTGACTTTTCATTCATTACCAAGCTAGCAGATAACAAAATATTAGTGGACATGTTGTTTTTGGCTATAAACAAGACAAGCCTTCTGCAAACTGCTTATGTACTAAGATGATGTATGACATGTACTGAACTATGTATTATGTATGAGCCTTGTGTGGAGAATTTCTTGTTGTGTGGAGAATTACTAATATGTGCAATGTATTCAATGTGTGCATGAGATTATTAGTTATTTGTGCTTGTGTGGAGAATTTTGACAAAATATGTTGTTCCAATGTGAAAATCTGTTTCTTGACAAAATCTATCGTTTCAATGTGAAAATATGTTATTCTTGACAAAATCTGTTGGTTCTGATTCTTTTCTTCCATTTTTTAATATATTTTTTTAGTAATCTTATTGGTTCGGATATTATCCGATATCCGATAAAATTATCGGTAACGGATATGGTAGCCAAAACTGATATCCGATCGGATATCGGATAGTTATCGGATATATCCGATAGTTAATGGTTCGGGTATGGTAATGTCAATATCCGACCAATAAGCTACCATTGACAGGCCTAATCTCTACCTCCCCCTCTCCCCCCACCCCCACGCCACCTTACTTGGCGTGCACCCCCCTACACACGCCAAGTTACTTAGCGTGCCCCCCTACCCCACGCCAAGTAACTTGGCGTCCCCATTGGCCCCCACTCATGCTGGCACCACTCCCCCCCCTCCCCCCCTTCCACAATTATCCCAAACTTGTCCCCTTTTTTGCAATTTCGAGAAAGTTCCTTACCATGTACAAAATTTTCTGTTATCCATACTATGGTAAAAAATATCAAAAATTATCTCGGGCTATAGTCCGGGTGGGCTTGGACCTAGTTCCGCCCCTGTTCTTAGGATTGATTTGTTTGTTTGTTGATATCATAATTTAGTGTGATTAGAATTTAGATACATCAGTAGTAATATTATGAGTCAGAGCCTATTGTGGACCAATTAGTCCCATCTTTTTCAAAAAATGTATAAATAATCAATTGAAGTACAAAGATAAAATTAGAAGTTAATCAAAGTGCAAACTTTTAGTACGCGAACGACCAGGCATAACTTTGGAATTCTTGGATGTAGTATGATTTCCAACTTCATCGTACGCAGACTTTTGGAACCAATCTTTGAAAATCTAGTTTGTTGTGGAACCCCAATGACAAAATAAATTGACAAGGGACTGAACAGAAAGTATAATATTAACAGAAATTTTCATATAGGGTGAAGAAATTTACCGAAATTTTAAAAAAAGTAAGAAGTTTGGGGTTATTTGTTTTGGGTAACGAAGCGACATTTTCGATGGCGCTCTGGTGAAAATGGGTGGAGAGAGATGATAGCACGCTACCCGCTGATGGCGCGTGTCCGATGAAGAGCCATCACTCATGGCGCGCTCTCCAGGAGGAGCCATGACCGATGGCGCGCTACGCATGGGTAGCGGGGTCACGTATAGTGCAATGGAAAGCCATAATTGATGTGACGTGTAGTGCAATGGGGAGCCATAATTGATGGCGTGCTCTAAAAGAGAGAGCCATCATTGATGGCGCGCCCAAGACAGGAAGCCATCAATGATGGCGTGCCGCCTTTTTGTAGGTTGGAGAGCCAACCAGAGTGCGCCATCATTTCTGGCGCGCTATTCTCCAACGTTCACCTTCCAACGGCTACATTTCAGCGGCTACATTTTAACGTCTCTAATCTCAACGTCTATTTATTGCAATGCTAACTCTCTCTCTCTCTCTACACAAACACATTACTCTTTCTCCTCTCACAGAAGCACATTACTTTTTATCCAATCTCTCACAGAAGCACTCCTCTGAAGCTTGGAAGCGCAACTCTTCAAAGAAGCTAGTATCACCCTCTTACAAGCTTCCAACTCCTCACGGAAGCTAGTATCTCCCTTTGAAGCTTTTCTCGCTCTTACAAGTTCTCGCTCTCTATTAGCTAAACATTCTCAAACAACTTTTTTTTCCAATGGACCATAATATTAAAATAGTATGCTCACATGGTGGTAGAGTAAATGCGTTAACTTACGAAGGAGGTGACATCCAATTTTTTACAACTTATCGTCATATTACTTTAGAAAATTTACGCAATTTAATTTCAGCACATTTTTCTATTAATTATCAATTTATTTTAAAGTCTGTTTTTGGTTTTACATGTTTATTGATAGATGGTGAAGAAGCATAGAATTTTATTCTTGAGATTAATTCGCAGTCACCTTATATTAGTTTATATGTTACTCAAGTTTCATCATTTGCTAATAGAACTAATGATGAATTTGTTTCTAATTACCCACATGTTAACACAGGTGCTAGTTCTTCTCAAACAATTGCTCCCTTACTAGATGAACATAATGATGATGATGATGATTATGCTGATGATGATGATGATGATAATGATGATAATGATGAGGATAATGAAAATAGTAATAATTTAATTGAAAATACTGGTTATGAGATAGATGATGATAGTACTGATAATTCTAGCACTCATGAATTATTTGTAGGACAAATATTTGACACTCGTTCAAAATTTAGAAGTTTTATTAGTAGTTTAGCAATTCAGCATAATTTTAGTTGTTTAGCCAGTGCTATGAATAATTCCCATAGAATTATATATAATTGTGATAAACAGAATTGTCATTGGAGAGTATATGCCAAATCCATAGGAAAAGAACAAATAGTTAAAGTTAGTACACTAGAAAGTCGTCATTCTTGTTTAAGTGGACTTACGACAGGACATCATCAACTAGCTACCGGTGCATGGGTTAAGACAAAAATAGTTGATTTAATTAGAGAGAATCCGTCATATAGTGCATCACAAATTGTAAAGGATATATTTAGGGAATATCGTATACATATTACATACTCTAAAGCATGGCGAGCCCGAGAAATGGCATTACGTGAAATAAATGGTAGTTATGTTGAGGCATATGCTGGCCTTGAGGAATATGGTTTTAGAATTATGGAGTCGAATCCAGGTAGTAGATGTTTTCTTAAGACTTTCGAAAGCAACAAATTTGAGAGAATATTTATTTGCTTTAAGGCGTGTATTGATGGATTTTTAAGGGGTTGTTTACCTGTTATTAGCACTGATGCCACTTTTCTTTCATCCAAATATCAAGGTATTTTATTTATTGCTTGTGCTCATGATCCTAATTATCAATTGTATCCTATTGCTTATGCTGTTGCCGAAGGTGAGAATACTGATTCTTGGTCTTGGTTTTTAAATGCCCTTAGACTATCATTTGAAAGTTATTTTAATGATTGGAGTAGAATTTTATTTATATCTGACAAGCAAAAAGGATTAATACATGTTATGCGAAATATATTTCTAGAATCGCCTCATTTTTTTGCATTCAACATTTTAAGCAGAATATGAAGTCTATTGTGAGAGAGAAAAATCATGCATTCAACATATGTTGTACGGTTAGATGAAAGATCTTGTACATGTTTAAGGTGGTATCATACTTACATGCCATGTATACATGCATGTTTTGCTTGCCAATATTGCTGTCATGAGGTTGAACATTACTATCTGATAATATTTTCTACTGACAGGTTGAGAAGTGTGTACGAGCCACAGATGGAACTCGGATAATCGGCCGGATACGTGTATTGCTGGCTGCTGCCCTCTCCACGGTATTACTGGCTGCTGCCCCCTCCAGCAGCGCCCTCATCCGCCTCGTCCTGTGGATCAACCGCCCTCTAACGTCGTGAACGTCTCAGGGGCACAGTGGCACTCGGATAATCGGCCTGGATACGTGTATGTAATGGAGGCATATCAGGATCCCGTCCAAGACTCAGTGAATCTACACGAGTTAAAATATCGTGCATCCATTCCCGCCCTTGCGGCCACAAATGGCTCTCTGGTTGTTGGATATATTGTCATCCCGTAATTGTCTGAAATTTGAAATCTGAAAATGAAATTTGTGATCATATAAATCTCATTTTGGATTAGTGGTAAAGGCGTACCGCTTCAGATATGCCATCAACAAAGGCTCGCAGAGTATCTTCATCTACGACTTTAGGCTTGAACTGTGGCTCCTGAAATATGTACGCTCTGTTAATTATACGAGGCGCTCCCCACCATTGCCTATAAGCCAAGTTGCCTTCATCTGCATTACGTTGGAACAATCGTAATACAAATATATTTGTGTACGCTATCTGTCCAAGTATACTACTAAGTTGGAACTTACATTCATCTGCGTGCCTTATCCGGGAAAGATTTGCCACACTATAATCCTGGAATCGCGTAAACCAGGAAGCTCTAGCAGTATCAATTCTGTTTCTTGTATTAGCTATATCATAACTCATGCAAGGAGGGTCAGCCGGGATTATCTGGCAATAACCGAATTGTCGTAGAACGCGGTCTGCTGGATGATACATAGTGTAGCGATCATATATAATAAAAGATTTGTGTAGGCTTAGCTCGAACGTTGTCCTTCTTATTTCTGGACCATTTTCATCATCCGAGTAGGGTATCCACATAACCTATTGAAAGACAATTATTCACGATAAATTGTACCAAATTATTAACTGGAATGACTATACTAAATTTATTAGTTACCTCATTCTACTGCAACGTATCAAATTCTCCCCGATACAGTGAAACATCTCTGTGTAAATTATGATGTGGGTCCACTACATTTGTGGCCCATCGCGTAGCAAGCGGAAAAATTCCAATATCACTTGGAAAGCTGGTTACAGGTCGACCAATAAAAAAATGTTCGTAGCACCATACCTACGACAGAAATAATTCAATATTCAAGAAAATGTATATAATTGAAATCAATTTAGATATTGATTTCTATTACCTGAACCAGCGTCGCGCACCCACACAAATTTTTGGAACCATTCGATCTTGCAAATTCCGTCAAGCTGGCATATAGATACGCTAATGTAGCAGCTCCCCATGCATGACGAGTAGTACTTTAAGATCATCTAAGAAAGGTAGCAGTCGTACGTTTATTATATTTTCCTGTCCGTCGGAAAATAACATTGTCCAGGACAAATAGAGCAAATATGCTCTAGTACAGCAAAGTATCTGGAAATTATGAAACTAACATATTAAAATTAACTCACTATTAAAATTAATAAATATTAGCCAAAATTACCAAGGAGGGACGTACCCTGTAATCATCGAGCGACTAGACCGTCGATAGTCCTATCTAAATCCATAAAGTTACCCCGAAGCCAAGTTATCGTGACAAAACTCCTTGCTCCTAAGTCCGCAGGGGGCGTAATGCCTAGATATCTCCTGACTATTTCACACGGATTTAAATGTGTATCAAATATATTGGTTCACCTGTAATAGGTAATCCTAGAATATTTGCGACATCCCAGAGCGTGATTGTCATTTCACCAACAAGCAACTGAAATGCGTTGCGTTGAGGCCACCAACGCTTAACGAGACTAAAAATAAGGTGAACATTGTGGACTAAAATTTGAATTTCATCCAGATAATGAAACCCAAATGAACGCACCAACTGCTTTTGAGCAGCATTTAACTCCCATGTCTGATACCTTCTCTGAATCCTCCAACTTCCATGCTCCCGTGTTCGTGCCTCGGAAGGATAATCATATAACTTCAAGCGAATTTTATTTGTTACATTATGTAAAATAAATAAATAATACAGAATAACGAGAGTTACCATTTTAAAATTTACCTTCCCCAAAAACCAACTTAGATATATGAATTTGTCTTTCCTGTTTGACGACTTCTGTAATCGGTCCCCCAGAAATAAATCCGTCATTCGATTGAGCCATCTGTTACATTTTTTTGAAAATACAATTAGTAATACAAATATTCAAATAAAATCATAATTTAATTTTGTTCAAGAGTTACTTACATGAGAAAGAGGAGGATGAAGGTGAAGATGAGGATAAGAATGAGAATGAAAATGAGGATGAAGACAAGAGGAAGAGGTTCTGTGAAGAAGAAGAAAGAAGGAGGAATTTATAAAGAAGAGAGTCTCCAACGAGGTTCGGCCAACTTTTTTCCCTTCCCAAAAACATTTTTCCCTTCCCAATGAGGCAGCAGTAGAGGGAGACCACGTTGGAGACTCCCCCAACAATTTTTTCCTCCAAAACCTTACATGCGTGCTCCATCGTGCCACAAAAAAAACGTGCCATCCTGCCATCCCGAACCCCAACGCACTGACCAGCCGCTGACCCCCACTGCCAACTGATGGCGCGCTCTGCCACCCCCGTGAACACCGCACTGACCCCAACGCACTGATGGCGCGCCATCATTAATGGCATACTCTGCCACCAGAAACACTGACACTGACCCAACACTGTGACCCACAACCCCCCTGACAACGTAGCGCCATCAGTGATGGCTCCTCTGCCAGCGTGCGCCATCACTGATGGCGCCCCCTTTGACCGTAAGCACTCTTTGGCATGGCGCGCCATTAGCACAGCGCGCCATTAGTGATGGCGCGTCCCTTTTTGTTGTCCTGCCAAGTCCTCACACGCCATAGGATTTGTCGCTCCGTTACCCAAATTGAAATTTTCTTAAACTTCTTACTTTTCCTAGAATTTTCTTAAACTTCTTTACCCTCTATAAAATTTTCTGTAATATAATAACAAACTTCATGGTTGGGTTTGCTTTGGATGCCCACGACTCCACTGTGTTGCTTTGGATGCCCACGACTCCACTGTGTTGCTTTGGATGCCCACGACACCACTGTGCCTTTGCAGAAATTAGTAGATGGTCCGATCTGGCCATGGTAAATGGTGAGTCCGACCAATAATTAGATAACACTTGGCATAAAAAATTAAAAACTCACTTAAGGTTTAAGCCAAGAACTTGAAAGAAAAAATTTCAATATTTTTTTAAAAATTAATTCCCAGTGAATTTTTATATTTTTTTCTGAGTTTATAAAAGAAAATATGCCAAGTGTCATCTAATCATTGGCCGGGCTCATCATTCACCATGGCCAAGTGGTGAGTCTGGACCACCTAATAATTTCGTGCCTTCGAGCTTTGGATTCAAGCCGGAAAAAAAGTACAGTGAGTCCTCCGCAACACAAATATTTTGGTGACGAACTCTGGCTAAGATCAAGACGGCGGCGAGCATGAGAAGAAGAGGAAAAAATTAGGGTTCATTAATATATTAATTTTATTTTCTCAAAAGTCAAATCTTTCAAAAAGATAAGTTATAATATGTATATCCCTTGTATAGGCTAAAACAAATCATAGTCCAACTGAGTTTCGTAATAGAAATCTCTCCCGATCACATATTTATCCAATTAATTAAATAAAAGAAAAATTATAATCCTAAAATAATTTGGACTTACATTTCTTAACTTTGGCTCAAGTAGTCCTCCATCACCCAATCGGTCATGGCTGATTATAGTCACAAGAAGAAGAGGAAAAAATTAGGGTTCATTTAATATATTAATTTTATTTTCTCAAAAGTCAAATCTTTCAAAAGATAAGTTATAATATGTATATCCTTGTATAGGCTAAAAAAATCATAGTCCAACTGAGTTTCGTAATAGAAATCTCTCCCGATCACATATTATCCAATTAATTAAATAAAAAATAATTATAATCCTAAAATAATTTGGACTTACATTTCTTAACTTTTGGCTCAAGTAGTCCTCCATCACCCAATCGGTCATGGCTGATTATAGTCACAAGAAGAGGGAAAAAATTAGGGTTCATTTAATATATTAATTTTATTTTCTCAAAAGTCAAATCTTTCAAAAAGATAAGTTATAATATGTATATCCCTTGTATAGGCTAAAACAAATCATAGTCCAACTGAGTTTCGTAATAGAAATCTCTCCCGATCACATATTTATCCAATTAATTAATAAAAGAAATAACTATAATCCTAAAATAATTTGGACTTACATTTCTTAACTTTGGCTCAAGTGGTCCTCCATCACCCAATCGGTCATGGCTGATATAGTCACAAATTTCTAAAGGAAAAGGTCAAGTCAGTGATATGTGTCAATCATATATCTTCAGTAAAAGTACGGAGTTCTGAGTTTCCTGACCAGGTATACTCATGGTAATTTATTTGCAAATTTCGACCAGGAAAAGTCAAGTCACTGATATCAGTCGTATGTCAAATTCAATTTTGTCCATAACTTCATCTTTCCTACACCGACTGACTGACTCAAAACGATTCTGAATATTTTCCATATGAGTTTTAGGTGTCATCATAAAAATTAAAATGGTATCCCTAGAGGGGAAAAAAACCTTAAAAATTTTGTAAAAATAATAATACAACGTGACTTCCTGCTATGGCGTGTTTGGTTCGCTAAAGTGCGCAACAAAAGCGACCAAAATTCGAAAGTGAGCATTTGGTACTTCACTTCCGTTGTTGGTTGGCGCTCTTGGTATTTTTCGGAATTAGTTAATTGGACACAAACAGATTTTGTCCCCAAAATACCTTTTCTCTTTTAGTATTTTCTTAGTTCTTCAAAAAATTCGAGATGTGGACAGAAGTGGGGTCCGAAGTTGGAGAGGCAAGCAGCGGCGGCGTTGAGCGTCGAGCGGACGGCAAGCAAGCGCTGTCGAGATCTGCAACCTCACCGATCGCCGGCGTCGAACTTCGACATTGTCGCCGCGAGAGTTGTCACTGCCAATGTTGTCGTCTCCGCGAGCGCCACGTCGAGCTCCGAGAGCGCCGGCGTGTGGTGATGGCGGTGGGAGGGGATTTGTCAATTGGGGAGAAAAGAGAACAACAACCTTCTTTTCTTGTCCGAGCTCTCTAGCCTAGTGGTATTAGAGCGGACATCCAGAGGGGCCGGCAAGGTTCGAGCCCCCCTTGTGGTGTGTGATTATTTCAAAAAAAAAAACCTCCTTTTTCTTTTTCTTTCTTTTTGAGAAAATGCAGTTCATGGGGTTGCTGCTCTCCCACCTTATTTTTTAAGAAAATATTAGTTTATTAGTTAATCTCTAATTAATATAATTAATTGCTAGTTAATTTCGTTAAAGAAACTATTGTATTTGTAATTATGTTAATTAAATTTAGTAAATATTTTAATTAATCATTATGTCTATTATTTAGCAGTTAGTAGTTAATGAATAATACTAATTAGGATAACCTCACCCTATTCAAAGTGAAAAAATATATCGCTTCTAAACGTCACATCATTACAAACTAAACATATAAACCACAAAAAGTACACTTTCCAACTAATTTCAACAACCATCCAAACGAGAATCTCAAAATATGCGTATGCATGATGCGCATACGCACTCTCTATACTTCTAATTTTTTTTACTTCGTTCAACTTCGTCGAACCAAATAGTCCCTACTGCGGTTGCATGTTCCCATGAACCCCGATCTCTGACAGCTGTCAAAGAGTCGCCATGATTTTGGTTCAATTTTTACGTTCGTCATGCACTAACAGGTGAAAATATCACATTGTGTGTCTTCACCGGAAGCACACTTGGGAAGGCTGATCCACTGGAAGCAAGGTGATCTATAATGGAACATGCTTGGCAGGAAATATAAAGTTGTAGGTTAAGCAACAAACTGCAGGAAGCACGGTCTGCGGGACTACATAAGTATGTTTTGTAGGAGTTAGAGCATCTCCAACCCATTGTGAGTTTGGAAAAAAAAAAATTGGCTGTCACATAGGATTCACCACTTCTTATTTTTAAAATTATTTCTCCAATACAAATAAAATAAATTGTGAAATTGATTGGCAATGATATGTTAAAGACAATGTAAAGTTGGTTGTCATCTAGACTCACAATGTTTTACTTCCATAACATCAATTATAAATAAAAATATTTATAAAAAAAGAAAGAAGTGAAAAAGTTGTGTAGGAAGTTGGAAAAAATAATAATTTTATTGCCTTTTTAAATTTTGCATTGAAGAATACTTTTTTTATCTTATTATTTTATGTGAATATTATTTGCTACATAGAAAAAATATCGTTTTGTACCTCATGTTACATAGGAATCATAACACAAAACAAAACGATAGGGTTGGAGATGCTGTTAGACTTGTCAGAAGGAATTTCATGCAAATCGTCATTCCACGTGGCTATGTTCTTGGCGTTCAACAATGATTTGGCAGCTAGCTAGATGACAGTCTGCCACTTCGGGTATTTCACGATTTTTTGATGACTGTCGCATCGAAGTCCGCACACACGGCACATTAAATGCGACTTGAGTGTTATTTGCCGCCAGAAGACAGTTATGACAGATGGGAAATGTTGGTTTACAACCAAACTTTTACAACTTTTTTATAACTTACATCCATTTGCTGACATGTAGCCAAGCTACCATCTGGTCCACATGTCAAAAATGGATGAGTAATTATAAAAAAAAATTGTAATGTTTGATTGTAATCCTTGTTAGCAATCACCAGAATAAAACGTATTATACGCAAATTTTTTCGTATCTTACGTAAACGTATAATACTTACGTACTTTTAAAAATTTGGATTTGTACGCGAATTTTAATCATGTGGCATTTTAAACGCGTACCGTACGAATTTTTAAAAAATTGGCCAAAAAAAATAAAATATGACCAAGAAATCCAACAGTCTGAACTTTCTTGACTCTTGCTGCTATTAGATATTAAGACTGGCATAATTCTTAAAAGTATCAAAGAAAAGAAGAAAAAGTCTCACAGTAACCAAAAAAAGAAATCCAAGAGTCTTTGCACACGTTGCTTGCAACAATCAAAGAAAAACCTTTTGGTTTTCCATCATCCAATCGCTTTTTATTCTCACATTGAACCCTTGTTTATGAAAAGCAGAGGTGGGTGTGTCCTATATATATGCCGAATTTTTAGTGCCGAATTGGTCATATGAAACGTACTAAATACGAATTAAATCTGATCCGAATATTTTTTGTTAGACGAACTTTTGACCGTATTTTACTTATATGGTACCGATTTATACTCGTACTTTTGTCGTTTCAAACTTTTGTCGTTTGCCGAACTGCTAAATTGTAGCATTGCTCATGACAGAATAAACACTTTGTCGGAAAGTAGCTCCGACGGAGACGCTGCTTTCTCAGGATGCCTTTTGCTTTCCGCAAATGTTTATAATTTTTATGCTTCTACGC